>CM049918.1:80000-83038 GCA_027474245.1 Spheniscus humboldti | reverse complement strand
GGGATTTTTTTGAAGGAAGGGGAGAAAAATAGGGATTTTGGCAAAATTGGTGGGAATAACGAGGGGTTTTTGCCAAAGATGGGGAGAAAATAGGGGTTTTTGGCAAGGACAGGGGAAAAAATCGGGATTTCTTGCAAGGATCGGGGAGAAAATTGGGGATTTTTTTGAAGGAAGGGGAGAAAAATAGGGATTTTGGCAAAATTGGTGGGAATAACGAGGGGTTTTTGCCAAAGATGGGGAGAAAATAGGGGTTTTTGGCAAGGACAGGGGAAAAAATCGGGATTTCTTGCAAGGATCGGGGAGAAAATTGGGATTTTTTGAAGGAAGGGGAGAAAAATAGGGATTTTGGCAAAATTGGTGGGAATAACGAGGGGTTTTTGCCAAAGATGGGGAAAAAATAGGGGTTTTTGGCAAGGATATGGGGGCAAAAGCAGGGATTTTGGCAAAGATGGGGGGGGAAAAAGGAATTTTTTGCAAGGAGGGGTTAAAAATAAGGATTTTTTTCAAGGATGGGGGGAAAAATGGGGATTTGGGGGAAGGATGGGGGAAAAAAACGGGGTGTTTTCTTTCAAGGATAGGGGGGGGGAGGAAATGGGGATTTTGGGGAAGGACGGGTGGTTCTGGAAGCCCCATACCTTGATCAAGGTGACCGTGGCGCTGTAGAAGAGGCTGAGGATGAAGAGGACGATGAAGGTTGAGGCCGTCGCCCAGAGGTTGTTGAGGTCCTCCTCTTCCGCCTCCGTGAAGCCATCGAGGAAGGCTTTGGGGGGGGGGGGGGGGGGGAAACACGACACAAGAAGGGGGGGGTTAGTGCTGCCACCCGGCTGAGGGGGGCACCCTGGGGTGCAGCACCCTGGGGTGCAAAGGGAGGGGAGGCGGGACACCCGGTTTGGGTTGGTTCGGGGGTGTTTTGGCTACGCACGAGGCTGGGAAGGGGGTTTGGGGTGTGGAGGTGACCGGGGTGGGGGGCACTGCATTCGGGGGCCGGGGGCTGCTCAGCAAGCGAGGCGGGCGGGCGGGGGGGTTGGCGGTGTCAGGGCGCGTGCACCCCAAAATCCAGGGTGCGCACCCCTAAATCCGGGGCTCGTACCCTGAAATCCGGGGTTTGTACCCCAAAACCTGGGGTGCACGCTCCCCAAAAGCGGGGGGTCAGATCCATTGCATGCAGCCGCTCCCCCCATCTTGCAGCGGCCGGCGGCGGGGGGGGGGGGGCGCAATTTTTCGGCCTCCTCGCCTTCTGCCCCTAAACCGGCACTTTTAGACCCAAAATGCGGGCAGGATCGCCCGCAGGGGGCGGATTTCCCCTTCCCCCCCCCCCCCCCCCAAAAAAAAAAGGGGGGGTGGGAGCCGGCTTTGCAAATTTGGCAGGATTTGGGGGGGTGGGGGGAAGGGGTGCAGCTGGGGGTGCATGCAAGGGGACGGTGCGAATGACGGTGCAGGAGGACGGTGCAGCAGGAGGGCGCGTGCAGGGTGCAAGAAGGAGGACGGTCGCAAGAGGGGGACGCGTGCGGGTTGCAAGAGGAGGACGGTTGCAAGACGCAAGAAGGGGGACGGTTGCAGGTCGCAAGAAGGGGGACGCGTGCAAGACGCAAGAGGAGACGGCCGCAAGACGCAAGAGGGGACTTGAAAGATGCAAGAGGAGGACGCGTGCAAGAGGAGACGGTCGCAAGAGGGGGACGCGTGCGGGTTGCAAGAGGCGGCGGCTGCAAGACGCAAGAGGGGACTTGAGAGATGGAAGAGGAGGACGGGTGCAGGTCGCAAGAAGGAGGACGGTCGCAAGAAGGAGGAGACGCTCGCGGGTTGCAAGAGGAGGACGGGTGCAGGTGGGAAGAGGAGGACGGTTGCAAGAGGAGACGGTTGCAAGAGGAGGACGCGTGCGGGTTGCAAGAGGAGGACGGTTGCAAGAGGAGACGGTCACAAGAAGGAGGAGACGCTCGCAGGTTGCAAGAGGAGGACGCGTGCAAGATGCAAGAGGGGACTTGAAAGATGGAAGAGGAGACGCCTGCAAGATGCAAGAGGAGGACGGTTGCAGGTCGCAAGAAGGAGGACGGTCGCAAGAGGAGACGGCCGCAAGAGGAGGCCGCTCGCGGGTTGCAAGAGGAGGACGCGTGCAAGATGCAAGAGGGGACTTGAAAGATGGAAGAGGAGACGCCTGCAAGATGCAAGAGGAGGACGGTTGCAGGTCGCAAGAAGGAGGACGGTCGCAAGAGGAGACGGCCGCAAGAGGAGGCCGCTCGCGGGTTGCAAGAGGAGGACGCGTGCAAGATGCAAGAGGAGACTTGAAAGATGGAAGAGGAGACGCCTGCAAGATGCAAGAGGAGGACGGTTGCAGGTCGCAAGAAGGAGGACGGTCGCAAGAGGAGACGGCCGCAAGAAGGAGGAGGCCGCTCGCGGGTTGCAAGAGGAGGACGGTTGCAGGTGGGAAGAGGAGGACGGTTGCAAGAGGAGGATGGGTGCAGGTTGCAAGAGGAGGCGGCTGCAAGACGCAAGAGGGGACTTGAGAGATGGAAGAGGAGGACACATGCAAGATGCAAGAGGAGGACGGTTGCAGGTGGGAAGAGGAGGACACGTGCAAGAGGAGACGGTCGCAAGAGGAGGCCGCTCGCGGGTTGCAAGAGGAGGACGCGTGCAAGATGCAAGAGGAGGACGGTTGCAAGAGGAGAGGGTCGCAAGAAGGAGGAGACGCTCGCGGGTTGCAAGAGGAGGACGGTTGCAGGTCAGAAGAGGAGGACGGTTGCAAGAGGGGACGGTTGCAAGAGGAGGACGCGTGCGGGTTGCAAGAGGAGGATGGGTGCAGGTGGGAAGAGGAGGACGGTTGCAAGAGGAGGACGCGTGCAAGATGCAAGAGGGGACTTGAAAGATGGAAGAGGAGACGCCTGCAAGATGCAAGAGGAGGACGGTTGCAAGAGGAGAGGGTTGCAAGAAGGAGGACGCGTGCGGGTTGCAAGAGGAGGACGGTTGCAAGATGCAAGAGGAGGACGGTTGCAGGTCGCAAGAAGGAGGACGGTCGCAAGAGGAGACGGCCGCAAGAAGGAGGA
>CM049918.1:0-77500 GCA_027474245.1 Spheniscus humboldti | reverse complement strand
TTCCCCAGATTTGGGAAAATAAGCGATGGTGCAATCGCGCCCGTTTTCCCCAGATTTGCAGAAATAAATGCGCCGCGATCGCCCCCGTTTTCCCCAGATTTGGGAAAATAAATGCGCCGCGATCGCCCCCGTTTTCCCCAGATTTGGGAAAATAAATGCGCCGCGATCGCGGCCGTTTTCCCCAGATTTGCAAAAAAAAGGGCGCCGCGATCGCCCCCGTTTTCCCCAGATTTGGGAAAATAAGCGATGGCGCAATCGCACCCGTTTCCCCCAGATTTGGGAAAATAAATGCGCCGCGATCGCCCCCGTTTTCCCCAGATTTGGGAAAATAAGCGATGGCGCAATCGCGCCCGTTTTCCCCAGATTTGGGAAAATAAATGCGCCGCGATCGCCCCCGTTTTCCCCAGATTTGCGGAAAAAAAAGGGAAAAGGGTTCTGTGATCGTGTCTGTTTTCCCCAGATTTGCAAAAAAAAGGGCGCCGCGGTCGCGCCCGGTTTCCGCAGATTTGCGGAAATAAATGCGCCGCGATCGCCCCCGTTTCCCCCAGATTCGGGAAAATAAATGGGCTGCGCTCGCGGCCGTTTCTCCTGCTCTTGCGGAAGACACCCCCCACCCCCAGCTCCGCCCCCCCCCAGCCCCACCCACCCCCCCCCAAGGACTCACCGCTGGTCTTCTGCAGCTTGACCTCTTTGGGGAAGAGGAGCTCGGGGTGGCTGACCTTGCAGGTGTAGACCTCCCCCTTGTCCCAGTCGTCGGCGCAGACGCTGGCCACGCCGGCCACGCCGAAGAGCCCGTTGGGCTGCAGGACTTGAGGGGAGGTTTTGGTCTCCAGCTTCTCGCCGTTCTCCTGCCACCAGGAGACGTCCAACCCTTCCGCGCTAGGCAGGTTGCCCACCTTGCACGTCAGCTTGGCCGCCTTGTCCTTGAAGATGTCGGCGAAGGCCGGGGGGACGACCTGCACCGTGATGTCCTCCTCGTTGTCCGGGCCGACTGGAAGAGGTTCGGTTGAGAGCCTTGGGGTGGGTGGTCGCCCCCCACACCCCCCCCCCCCCCAAAAAAAATACCTCCACCACCTCCCGCCCCCGCCGCCGCGGTGGACCTCACTTACAGCCGCACTCCAGAGCTTTGCTGGTGTTCCTCAACTCGACGTCCGTCAGGCAGGTGTAGACGGTGCCGGCGTTCCATTCGGCTTCGGTGACGGTCGCCCAGCTGCTGGTGACGTAAGCGCCCGTGCCGTCGGCCACCGAGCCCTCGGCGGTGACCCCGTCTTTTAGGGGGACCCCGTTCTTCAGCCAGCGGATGGCGGCGGGCGGCTGCCGGGGCCCGCGGATCTGGCAGAGGACGCTGGAGTTGCGGTAGGGACCTTCGAAGTCCTCGCGGGACGGCGGGTGGAGGGTGACGACGGGGGGCCCGGGTTTGGAGCCTGGGGGGAGAGACGGGGGGAGGGGGGGTGGGGGGAGTGGGTGGAGACCCCCAAAATCGTGCCGAGGGGCGCGGCGGGATGCTGCGGGGGAGGGCGCGGCAGCGCCGGGATGCGGCACGGGGACGGAAGGGAAAAAGGTGGGGCCGCGGCGGGACGCGGCGCCGGGACGCGGCAGCACCGGGATGCGGCACCGGGATGCTCCGGGGAGGATGCGGCAGCGGGATGCGGGACCAGGATGCTCGGGGAAGGATGCGGGACCGGGATGCGGCAACCGGGATGCGGCAACCGGGATGCGGGACCAGGATGCTCCGGGAAGGATGCGGCACCGGGATGTGGGACTGGGATGCTCCGGGAAAGGTGCAGCACCGGGATGCGGCACCGGGATGCTCGGGGAAGGATGCGGGACCGGGATGCGGCAGCGGGATGCGGCAACCGGGATACTCAGGGAAGGATGCAGGACCGGGATGCGGCAACCGGGATGCGGCAACCGGGATACTCAGGGAAGGATGCAGGACCGGGATGCGGCAACCGGGATGCGGCAACCGGGATGCTCCGGGAAGGATGTGGGACTGGGATGCTCAGGGAAAGGTGCAGCACCGGGATGCTCTGGGAAGGATGCGGCACCGGGATGCGGCAACCGGGATGCTCGGGGAAGGATGCGGGACCGGGATGCGGCAACTGGGATGCGGCAACCGGGATGCGGCAACCGGGATGCTCAGGGAAGGATGCGGCACCGGGATGCGGCAACCGGGATGCTCGGGGAAGGATGCGGGACCGGGGTGCAGCACTGGGATGCTCCGGGAAGGATGCGGGATCGGGATGTGGGACTGGGATGCTCCGGGAAAGGTGCAGCACCAGGATGCGGCACCGGGATGCAGCACCAGGATGCTCGGGGAAGGATGCGGGACCGGGATGCGGGACCGGGATGCTCCAGGAAGGATGCGGGACGGGGATGCTCAGGGAAGGATGCGGCAGTGGGATGCTCGGGGAAGGATGTGGGACCGGGGTGCGGCAACCGGGATGCGGCAACCGGGATGCTCGGGGAAGGATGCGGCACCGGGATGCGGCAGTGGGATGCGGCAACCGGGATGTGGCAACCGGGATACTCAGGGAAGGATGCGGCACCGGGATGCTCGGGGAAGGATGCGGGACCGGGATGCGGCAACCGGGATGCGGCAACCGGGATGCTCGGGGAAGGATGCGGGACCGGGATGCGGGACCGGGCTGCTCGGGGAAGGCCGCAGCCGCAGGGGGATGCAGCGGCGGGACGCCCCGTGAGGGGTGGGGGGTGGGGTTGGCTGGGGGGGGTCACACAGACAGACGGAGAGACGGACTCACGGGGGTTGAGGAGCCGGACGAGGCGGTCCCCCTGGGGGTGGACGGCCCGGCAGTAGAAGGGCTGTTGGCTTTTCCCCTCCGGCAAGGGGAGGCTGAGGCGGCTGGCGGCGGCGTAGCCCCCGGCGGCGGGGAGGGGGACGGAGGGGAAGGCGGCCACCCCCCGGGCGAGGCTGCGGTTGGCGGCGTCCCTCCAGGCGAAGGCGAGGTCGTCGGGGGCGAAGCCCACCGCCACGCAGCCCACCACGTAGAGCTCCTGGCTGGGGGCGGCGGCGGCGCAGGAGACCAGCGGGAAGAGGCTGGGGGCGCGGGGGGAGACGACCTCTGGGGGTTTTTTTTGGGGGGGGGGGGGGGGGGGGGGAGAAGAAGAAGAGGCGTTAGGGGAGGTCGAGGAAGGGCGGAGGGGGGGAGCGCCCCATCCACGTGCTGGGGGGGGGTGGGGGGCGTTCAACGCCCCCGCGTTTCGGTGCGAGAATCGCCCGCGCCAACGAAAAACCCAAAAAAAACCACCCCCCCCCCCAAAAAAAAAACCCCCAAAAACCCCCCAAAAACCAAAAAAACCAACCCCCAAACAAAACCCGACCCGCCTGGGCGGGTGCAAAACCCCCCCCCCAACCCGCCACCTGTTTTGGGGGCAAAACCCGCCGTTTCGGGGTAAAAGCCGCCGTTTCGGGGGCAAAAGCCCGTCCTGGGCAGGGGCAAAACCCGCCATTTCGGGGCAAACACCCCCCCGCCGTTTGAGGGCAAAACCCGCCATTTTGGGGCAAAACCCCGCCATTTTGGGGCAAAAACACCCCCCCCCGCCATTTTGGGGCAAAACCCCGCCATTTTGGGGCAAAAACACACACCCCCCGCCATTTTGGGGCAAAACCCCGCCATTTTGGGGCAAAAACAACCCCCCCGCCATTTCGGGGCAAAACCCTGCCATTTTGGGGCAAAAACACACACACCCCGCCATTTTGGGGCAAAACCCCACCATTTTAGGGCAAAAACACACCCCGCCATTTTGGGGCAAAAACACACCCCGCCATTTTGGGGCAAAAACAACCCCCCCCGCCATTTCGGGGCAAAACCCCGCCATTTTGGGGCAAAACCCCGCCATTTCGGGGCAAACCCCCCCCACACTACCCCCCCGTTTGGGGGCAAAACCCGCCATTTTGGGGCACACCCCCCCCGCCTTTTGGGGCAAAACCCCGCCATTTCGGGGCAAAACCCCACCATTTCGGGGCAAATCCCCCACCCCCCCGTTTGGGGGCAAAACCCGCCATTTTGGGACACACACACACACCCCGCCTTTTGGGGCAAAACCCCGCCATTTTGGGGCAAACGCCCCCCCCCCCCCCGCCATTCCGGGGCAAAACCCCGCCATTTTGGGGCAAACGCCCCACCCCGCCATTTCGGGGCAAACCCCCGCCATTTTGGGGCAAAACCCGCCATTTTGGGGCAAAACCCGCCTGGGCAGGTGCAAACCCCCCCATTTTCGGGCAAAACCCCCCCATTTTGGGCCATCAACCCGCCTGGGGCACGTGCAAAAGTCACCTTGTTTTGGTGCAAAACCCCACTGCTGCCCCATAGCTGCCCCACAGCCGCCCCATAGCCTGTACTGCAGGACCAGTACCGGCTGCCCCATAGCAGCTTGTACCGGTACGGCATCCCACAGCCGCCCCATAGCTGCCTCTGCAGGACCGGTACCAGCTGCCCCATAGCCACCCCATAGCTGCCACTGCAGGACCAGCACCAGCTGCCCCATAGCCGCCCCATAGCTGCCTCTGCAGGACTGGTACCGGCTGCCCCATAGCAGCTCGTACCGGTACAGGACCAGTACGGCACCCCACAGCTGCCCCATAGCTGCTTCTGTAGAACCAGTACCAGCTGCCCCATAGCAGTACCGGACCAGCACCAGCTGCCCCATAGCCGCCCCATAGCTGCCTCTGCAGGACCAGCACCGGCTGCCCCATAGCAGCTCGTACCGGTATGGCACCCCACAGCTGCCCCATAGCTGCCTCTGCAGGACCGGTACCGGCTGCCCCATAGCAGCTCGTACCGGTACGGCACCCCACAGCTGCCCCACAGCCGCCCCATAGCTGCCTCCGCAGGACCAGCACCGGCTGCCCCATAGCAGCTCGTACCGGTATGGCACCCCACAGCTGCCCCACAGCCGCCCCATAGCTGCCTCTGCAGGACCAGTACCAGCTGCCCCATAGCAGCTCGTACCGGTACGGCACCCCACAGCCGCCCCATAGCCACCTCCACAGGACCAGCACCGGCTGCCCCATAGCAGTACCGGACCAGTACCAGCTGCCCCATAGCCACCCCATAGCTGCCTCCGCAGGACCAGCACCAGCTGCCCCATAGCAGCTCGTACCGGTACGGCACCCCACAGCCGCCCCATAGCTGCCTCTGCAGGACCAGTACCAGCTGCCCCATAGCAGCTTGTACCGGTACGGCACCCCACAGCCGCCCCATAGCTGCCTCTGCAGGACCAGCACCGGCTGCCCCATAGCAGCTCGTACCGGTACAGGACCAGTACGGCACCCCACAGCCGCCCCATAGCTGCCTCTGCAGGACCAGCACCGGCTGCCCCATAGCAGTACCGGACCAGCACCAGCTGCTCCATAGCCACCCCATTGCTGCCTCTGCAGGATCAGCACCAGCTGCCCCATAGCCGCCCCATAGCTGCCTCCGCAGGACCAGCACCAGCTGCCCCATAGCAGCTCGTACCAGTACGGCACCCCACAGCTGCCCCATAGCTGCCTCTGCAGGACCGGTACCAGCTGCCCCATAGCAGCTCGTACCGGTATGGCACCCCACAGCCTCCCCATAGCTGCCTCTGCAGGACTGGTACCAGCTGCCCCATAGCAGCTCGTACCAGTACGGCACCCCACAGCTGCCCCACAGCCGCCCCATAGCTGCCTCTGCAGGACCAGCACCGGCTGCCCCATAGCAGCTCGTACTGGTATGGCACCCCACAGCTGCCCCACAGCCGCCCCATAGCTGCCTCTGCAGGACCGGTACCGGCTGCCCCATAGCAGCTCGTACCGGTACGGCACCCCACAGCCGCCCCATGGCTGCCTCTGCAGGACCAGCACCGGCTGCCCCATAGCAGTACCGGACCAGTACCAGCTGCCCCATAGCCGCCCCATAGCTGCCTCTGCAGGACCAGCACCAGCTGCCCCATAGCCGCCCTATAGCTGCCTCTGCAGGACCGGTACCAGCTGCCCCATAGCAGCTCGTACCGGTACAGGACCAGTACGGCACCCCACAGCCGCCCCATGCCTGCCTCTGCAGGACCAGCACCGGCTGCCCCATAGCAGTACCGGACCAGCACCAGCTGCCCCATAGCCGCCCCATAGCTGCCTCTGCAGGACCGGTACCGGCTGCCCCATAGCAGCTCGTACCAGTACGGCACCCCACAGCTGCCCCATAGCTGCCCCATAGCTGCCTCTGCAGGACCGGTACCGGCTGCCCCATAGCAGCTTGTACCAGTACAGCACCCCACAGCTGCCCCATAGCCACCTCCGCCGGACCAGCACCGGCTGCCCCATAGCAGCTCGTACCGGTACGGCACCCCACAGCTGCCCCATAGCTGCTTCTGTAGAACCAGTACCAGCTGCCCCATAGCAGTACCAGACCAGCACCAGCTGCCCCACAGCCGCCCCACAGCTGCCTCTGCAGGACCGGTACCGGCTGCCCCATAGCAGCTCGTACCGGTACGGCGCCCCACAGCTGCCCCATAGCTGCTTCTGTAGAACCAGTACCAGCTGCCCCATAGCAGTACCAGACCAGCACCAGCTGCCCCACAGCCGCCCCACAGCTGCCTCCGCAGGACCGGTACCGGCTGCCCCATAGCAGCTCGTACCGATATGGCACCCCACAGCCGCCCCATAGCTGCCTCTGCAGGACCGGTACCGGCTGCCCCATAGCAGTACCGGACCAGCACCAGCTGCCCCATAGCCGCCCCATAGCCCCCTCCGCAGGACCAGCACCGGCTGCCCCATAGCCGCCCCATAGCCCCCTCCGCAGGACCAGCACCGGCTGCCCCATAGCAGTACCGGACCAGCACCAACACCGGGGCTGGGCTTGCAGTCAACCCCATTAAGGCAATTAATGCCCTTAATTAAGGCAATTAATGCCCTTAATTAAGGCAATTAATGCCCTTAATTAAGGCAATCAACCTCCACCGCCGTGCACCCCCCCCCCCCGAATTAATTAACCCAATCACACCAGCCAGCGACCCCGTCCCCCTAGACCCAGCCGGGGGGGGGGGGGGGGGGGTGCGCGACAGGGCCCCTAATTAACTCCCCTCGTTAATTAACTCCCAATTGCAACCACCAGCCCCCCCCCCCCCCCCAAAAAAAATCTCCTCAAAAACCCCCCTCGGTTCCAGCCGAAACGAACCCAAAAGCGGCCGAGGGCCTCCCAGCGCCTCATTAATTGCCCCCTGCCTCGTTAGCCGGCGTTAATTAGTGGGACTTCCCCCCCCCCCCCCCCCCTTAAATGCGGCCTTAATAAAGGTTTCAAAGCCGCCTCGGCTAATAATTAATACGTGATTAATTAAAGGGGTCTATAGGCGATCGATAGATCCCCCGGCTCCCTGTCGATCGGGCTCACGCTTAATTAACGGTCGGCGCTGCGGGAACTAATTAACGGGGCGCCGATCAAGGCCTCGGCCTGCAGGCCCCGGTGGGTCATAATCAATCACTGATAACCGATCGCCGATAATTGATAACCGATCGCCGATGATTGATAACCGATCGCCGATGATTGATAACCGATCGCCGATAATCGATCACCGGTCATCTATGAATGATCATCAATCATCGATAAGCGATCACCGGTCATCTATAATTGATCACCGGTCGTCGATAACCGATCACCGGTCGTCGATAATTGATAATTGATCATCTATAATTGATCACCACTCATCTATAACCGACCACCGATCATCTATAATTGATAATTGATCATCTATAACCGATCACCGATCATCGATAACTGACCACCGATCATCTATAATTGATAATTGATCATCTATAATTGATCACCACTCATCTATAACCGACCACCGATCATCTATAATTGATAATTGATCATCTATAATTGATCACCACTCATCTATAACCGACCACCGATCATCTATAATTGATAATTGATCATCTATAATTGATCACCACTCATCTATAACCAACCACCGATCATCTATAATTGATAATTGATCACCGATAACCGACCGCCGATCATTGATAACTGATCGCCGATCACCGATAATTGATCGCCGATCACCGATAACTGATCGCCGATCAATTGTCTGTCTCTATAACACACAACGGCTGTCGCCTGCGTCCCTCCAGCTGATCTATAAAATAGATATCGTGATAGATGTCTATACATCTATTAAATATCTCTTATATCTAAGATATATTGCGATAGGTGTCTATATAGCTATTAAATATATCATATATATAAGATATATCGCGATAGGTGTCTATATAGCTATTAAATATATCTAAGATATATCATGACAGGTTTCTATATATCTATTAAATATCTCTTATATATAAGATATATCATGATAGATGTCTATATATCTATTAAATATATCATATATAAGAGATCATGATAGATGTCGATATATCTATTAAATATCTCTTATATATAAGATATATCATGATAGATGTCGATATATCTATTAAATATCTCTTATATATAAGATATATCATGATAGATGTCGATATATCTATTAAATATCTCTTATATATAATATATATCATGATAGGTTTCTATATAGCTATTAAATATCTCTAATATATAAGATATATCGTGACAGGTGCCTATACAGCCATGAAACCTCTCATCCGTAACAGGGAAGAGATGCCCGTGTCTTATATTAAAAATATATTAATATCTCATATCAAATATATATTCAATATATTAAAAATCTATTAATGTCTTATATCAAATATATATTTAATATATTGATAATATATTAATATCTTCTATCAAATATATATTTATATATTAATATATAAATATCATAGTAAATATATATTTAATATATTGATAATATATTAATATCTTCTATCAAATATATATTTAATATATTAATATATAAATATCTTACATCAAATATATATGTAATATATTGATAATATATTAATATCTTCTATCAAATATATATTTAATATATAAATATCTTGTATCAAATATATATTTAATATATTGATAATATATTGATATCTTATATCAAATATATATTTAACATATTAATATATAAATATCTTATATCAAATATATATGTAATATATTGATAATATATTAATATCTTCTATCAAATATATATTTAATATATAAATATCTTGTATCAAATATATATTTAATATATTGATAATATATTGATATCTTCTATCAAATATATATTTAACATATTAATATATAAATATCTTATATCAAATATATATTTAATATATTGATAATATATTCGTATCTTATATCAAATATATATTTAATATATAAATATCGTATATCAAATATATATTTAATATATTGATAATATATTAACATCTTATATCAAATATATATTCAATAGATTAATATATAAATATCTTATATTAAATATATATTTAATATATTGATAATATATTAATATCTTCTATCAAATATATATTAATATATAAATATCTTATATTAAACATATATTTAATATATCAATACTATATCTTAATACCTTGTTATGCATTTAATATATTAATAATATCTTTAATATATATTTAATATCTATAATATATATTTAATAGATCTTAAACTATACAGAGGGTTTGGGTTTGTTGTTTTTATTTTTCTTAATCTACTTTTTTAATCTCGACATTAAAAAAATTTCGCACTAACTGCTGGGCTGGAAATTGCCCCTTTCAGGGAAACGACTTTGCCCGAAACCGCCTGAATTCAGCCCAAAGCTGCTGTTTCCCCCCCCCACCTGCCCCCCCCCCCCAAAAAAAAAAGGTTATTTTTGACCCCAAAACCAGGTGCTGTTTTTCAGGCCGGTTTCGCCTGGTTGGGTTTTATTCATTTAACATGCAAAAAAATAAAGAAAAAGAAAGAAAAAAGGGGAATTAGGGAAAAAAAAAAACCCACCCCCCCCCTCACTTCTCGTTTCTTGCTGTTTTCGAAACCAAAACCCGGCTATTTTGGGCAATTCTGGGCTGCAAAACAAACAAGCGCAGCTGCCACCTGCGGGCCGGAAAAAATCCGCCATTTTAGGTGTCAACACCCCCCTTGGGGGGGGCCAAAAAAAAAAAAAAAATCACTTTTCATTTAATTTCTTTCTAGTCTGGCCTTGAACTTGGCTTCTCTAAGGGCCAAAAACAACAAAAAAGGGCAAGGAGAAAAAATAAAGGTATTTTTGGTGATGTTTTATCACCATCCCCGGGGCAAATAATTCAAGTCTTGGAGCCGCACTGTAATTTAGAGCCCTGAATTTAAAAGATCTGAATTTTTTATATATATATTAAAAATATATTTTTTTCTATATTTAAATATATATAAAATATATATTTCTATACTTAAATACATATAAAAAATATATATTTCTATATTTAAATATATATAAAAAATATATATTTCTATATTTAAATATATAAAATATATATTTCTATATTTAAATATATATAAAATATATATTTCTATAAAATATATTTATATATAGAATATATATTTATATAAAGCCATATTTGTATATAAAATATATATTTATATTAAAATAAATTTATAAAATATATATTTCTATAAATATATTTTTATATAGAATATATATTTATATAAACCCATATTTGTCTATAAAATATATATTTATATAAAAATATTTTTATAAAATATATATTTATATAAATATATTTATATATAAAATATATGTTTATATAAACCCATATTTGTCTATAAAATATATATTTATATAAAAGTATATTTATATATAAAATATATGTTTCTATAAACCCATATTTGTCTATAAAATATGTTTATATAAAAATATGTTTATAAAACATATTTCTATAAAAATATTTTTCTATAAAAATATTTTTCTATAAAAATATTTTTCTATAAAAATATTTTTCTATAAAAATATTTTTCTATAAAAATATGTTTATATTAAAACATTTGTATATAAAATATTTATATAAAAATATGTTTATCTAGAAAATATGTTTATCTAGAAAATATGTTTATCTAGAAAATATATAAATATATATTTAAATCTCTATAAAATATATGTTTATATAAAATATATTCATATATAATATATTTCAATATATAAAAATATATGTAGGATATTACCTATTTTACAGTATATATTTACACACTTAATTTATGTTTATATATCGTATTTTTTGCTTTTAATTCATAACATTAAACCCCACAACCTGCACCATAAAAATCACCCCCGATTTGACCTAAAACCCCTCAAAACCCCATAAATCTCATCCCCTTTTTCTGCAGGAATTACGTTTTCATCGCAAGGGGGGAAAATAAATCCCATTTAATTGAGATTAAATTCTCCCACCAGCGCTCCGAAAGTCTCAATTCTCTTTTACGCTTAATTAATAAACGCAATAAAATGAGGTTTCCCCATTAAAAAGGGCCTCCCTGCTCTTGAAAACTCGATTTCTGGCGCTTTTCACCCTGTTTTTAATTAATTTTATTATTTTTTTAAGAGCACGACTGCGATGCTGAGGAGCCGCCCCAAAAATGACTTTTTTCCCCCCCTCCTCGGCTCCCCCAAACGCCACTTTTTAAACCCAAACCGGCCCGTTCCAAGCCTGCCCACGGCGTAAGACCGGTTGCTAACGCCAACAACCCTAATTATCAATAATTAATTAAAAATGAGATTAACGGGGAAGATTTCCTGCGGGTTTTGGTGAAGAGGGAGGGGGAAAAAAATATATATATATATAAAATTCACAATAATGGACCAAAAAGGGCAAAAAAACCCCCCCTAATTCCTCAAGTCCCCGCTTAAAATTTAATATTCTCTTAATTGATCGTTAGTGACAAAACAGCCAAAGTTGGGGAACAAAATAATAATCGGGGTTTTCACTGGAATTAATAAGTTTCCTATTAATGAAGGAATTAAAAAAAAATAATAATAATTAAATCTCCTACTAAAAGGCTTGAAATACAAATTTGGGGGGGTTCTAAAGCCAAACTCCTCTGAAAAAAGCCGCCCCCCCAAAAAAAAAGTCAAATTAAACTTTTTCTACCTAAAAAATGGGGTTGGAGTTCGGCTCCGCCAAAAAAAAACACCCCAAACAACTTAAAACCGCCCTAAAAAGATTATAAAAATTAAGATTTTTTTTTTTTTTAAGCTACGACTAAGGCCCCCCCCGAATTCGCCCAAGAGCCCCCCAAAATGCCACGTCTTAAAGAAAATGTGATAAAAACCCACCCCCCCCCCCCAAAAAAAAAAGATAAATTCAAGAAGATTCAGAAATTTGGGGACTTGAACGGGCAAATTTGACGCCGAAGCCTCCCCAAAGCGGCGCAAAAAAAGGGAGGAACGACCTAAAATATCATCCTCCGGCCTCAATCTTCACCCGCCGTTTCAGGCCGGATCGCACCGATTTTTTTTAATTTTCCACCTGATTAATTAACCTCCCCGAGGGGTTTAATTAAAAACAGGGCTATTTCTACGCTTTTTTTGCCCCAAAAATGCTCGCTCTCGCTCTCAAAAACAAAAAAAGCCACTTTTAGGGCACGGCCTGAAGACTTGATATTCAAACTGTCTGATTTAAAATATCTAAAATATCTAAAATACCTATAATTTGTAACCTATCTTTTATAAATTGTAACTTCTTTTACAAATTTTAACTTATCTTTTATAATTTTAACTTATCTTTTATAAATTATAACTTATCTTTTATAAATTATAACTTATCTTTTATAATTCGTAACTTATCTTTTATAAATTTTAACTTATCTTTTATAAATTTTAACTTATCTTTTATAAATTTTAACTTATCTTTTATAAATTTTAACTTATCTTTTATAATTTTAACTTATCCTTTATAATTTTAACTTATCCTTTATATATAAATACATTTTTATCTATTTTCTATATAAATATCACTATATTGTATTTTTAAATATATTTTAAAGACGACCCAACAGCCAAACACTTAAAAAATCCACAAAAACACTAAAACAAAAAATTTCAAGGTCCTCCCTGCTCTTATCTACCAAATCCTTTTTGCGGCTTATTTTGGCCCTAAAAGTCCTTTTTTATTCCCCATTTCGCCCAAACGCAGCGATTTCCCCCCCCCCCCCGAAAAAAAAAAAATATTTATTTATAATAAATATATAAATTCGGGGAGGGAGGGAAAAATCACCATTTCTACTCTACCCAAACCCCCCTCAATTAAATCTCATCCCTTGGAGGAAAATGTCATTTTCCTCACCAAAAACCATCTCCCAGCCCCCCAAAAAATCCACAGACTGAGCCCCAAAACCTGCCTCTTTGACCCCAAATTTCCTATTTTTTTTCCAAAACCCACCCTAATACCGCCAAAATTTGGGGCTTTTTGGCCATTTTCGCCAACAAATTGCCCCGGATTCATTTTTTTCCGCAAAAAAAGACCCTAAAATCGACTATTTTTGCCGACTTCTGCCACCAAATCACCTGTGGATCATTTCCCCCCCCAAAAATTGTCTTTTTGACCTATTTCTCAGCACCAAATCGCCTCCAAACGGATTTTTGACCCTGAAAAAAGCCCTCAAAATTGACTTTTTGACCTATTTTTGACCATCAAATCACCCCCAGATGAATTTTTCCCAAACAAAAAGACCCTAAAACCGACATTTTTTCCCCAAATCTGCCATCACATCACCTAGGGATGATTTTCCCCTCTTAAAAAAGACCCTAAAACGGACTTTTTTGCCCAAATCTGCCATTAAGTCGCCTCGGGGTGAATTCCCCCCCCCAAATTAAAAAAAAAAAAACCCTGAAAATTGACTTTTTGACCTGGTTTTGACCGCCAAATGGCCTCTGGCCAAACCCCCCGCCCCTTAAAAAAAAGAAAAAAACAACCCCGAAATCGCCTTTTTTGGCCTCAAATGGACATCCCCCCCCAATAAAACGCCCTGAAACCGACATTTTGACCTGCCAACCGCCGTTTCGGCCCCTGAAAGGGGGTGGGTGGGAGGGGGTCTCCCGCCCTCAAGCCCACCCCCCGGCCAAGATTTTGGGAGAAAAAGACCAAAATTTGTCGTGGCGAGATGTTGGGGACGAGGACTTACCGGAGGAGACGATGACGTCGGTCCCGCTGCCCCACGCGTCGATACCACCAGCATTATCACGGTGGGGCGAAGCCGATGCCCCGACGTGCAAAAACTCCTCCCCTGGCAGGTTGGTTTTTTTTGGGGGGGGGGGGGGGGGGAGGGAGGGGGCGAAACCCCATTTTTAACCGATTTGGGGCATTTTTATCCCGTCGGCGCAGCCAAGAAATCTAAAAAAAAAACCCCAAAAAACAAAACAAGAAAAATAATGGATTTTTGTCCTTTTTTGGGTGCTTAAAGTTGGGGGTTTTCCTCGTCTCCCCGGGCGCGTCGCGCAGACTGACGCAACGGAAGCGCGGACACGCGAAAAAAGGGCGAAAAAACAGAGAAAAGGGAAAAAAAACAAGCCACAACAGGAAAAAGCATCGCCGTGTTTGGGGCGAAAGTGGACACGAGGAGGAGAAAGACCCCTATTTGGGACCACAATGCCCATATAAGGCGGAGAAATACCCATATTTGGGGCAAAAAAAATGGGCATAAAGGCGAAAGCAGCTGAATATTTGGGGCAAAATGGGCCAAAAGAGGCAAAAGCATCCAAATATTCGGGGCAAAAGTGGCAATAAAGAGGAAAATACCCCGTATTTGGGATCACAATGCCCATATAGGGCAGAGAAATGACCATATTTGGGGGGAAAAAATGCCATAAAAGGCAAACGCATCTGAATATTTGGGGCAAAAACGGCCATAAAGGGTAAAAACATCCCCCTATTTGCTACAAAAATTGCCATAAAGGGAAAAGTCATCCCATATTTTTCATAAAACTGGACATAAACAGCAAAATCATTCCCGTATCTAGGGGAAAATGGCCACAAAAGCCAAAAAGATGCCAATATTTGGGGTAAAAATAGCTCTAAAAGGCTAAACACCCCCAGATTTGGGGTAAAGCTAGAAATAAAGTGCAAAAACATCCCCAGATTTGGGGCCAAACTAGCCCTAGATGACAAAACATCCCCGTGTTGAGGTAAAAATGGCCATAAAAGGAAAACCATCCCCAGATTTGGGGTAAAACTAGGCCTAAAAGCCCAAAGCATGTCCATATTTGGGGCAAAACTGGCCACAAATGGAAAAACACCCCAACACTTGGTACAAAAATGCCCATAAACAGCAAGAGCATCCCCATATTTAGGTAAAAAAAAAGGTAGTAAAAGCAAA
This sequence comes from Spheniscus humboldti, assembly GCA_027474245.1. Taxonomy (NCBI): domain Eukaryota; kingdom Metazoa; phylum Chordata; class Aves; order Sphenisciformes; family Spheniscidae; genus Spheniscus; species Spheniscus humboldti. The sequence continues at coordinate 62,267 of CM049918.1, read as the reverse complement.
ACATCCCCACTTTGGGGCTAAAATTGGCCAGAAAGGCAAAAAGAGCACAAACAGAGCCAGATTTTGTGCAAAATTAGTCATAAAGGGCAAAAGCACCCCCACATTTGGGTCAAAAATGGCCTGAAGAGCCAAAGTGCGCCTGGATTTGGGTCGAAAGTGGCCCACAGAGCAAAAGCGTGCCCAGATTTGGGCCAAAAGTGGCCCACAGAGCCAAAATGTGCCCAGATTTTGGTCCAAAGTGGCCCACAGAGCCAAAGCGTGCCCCGATTTGGGCCAAAAGTGGCCCACAGAGCCAAAGCGTGCCCCGGTTTGGGCCAAAAGTGGCCCACAGAGCCAAAGCGTGCCCCGATTTGGGCCAAAAGTGGCCCACAGAGCCAAAGCGTGCCCAAAGTGGCCCACAGAGCCAAAGCGTGCCCAAAGTGGCCCACAGAGCCAAAGCGTGCCCAAAGTGGCCCACAGAGCCAAAGCGTGCCCCGATTTGGGCCGAAAGTGGCCCACAGAGCCAAAGCGTGCCCCGATTTGGGCCGAAAGTGGCCCACAGAGCCAAAGCGTGCCCCGATTTGGGCCAAAAGTGGCCCACAGAGCCAAAGCGTGCCCCGATTTGGGCCAAAAGTGGCCCACAGAGCCAAAGCGTGCCCCGATTTGGGCCAAAAGTGGCCCACAGAGCCAAAGCGTGCCCCGATTTGGGCCAAAAGTGGCCCACAGAGCCAAAGCGTGCCCCGATTTGGGCCAAAAGTGGCCCACAGAGCCAAAGCGTGCCCCGATTTGGGCCAAAAGTGGCCCACAGAGCCAAAGCGTGCCCAGATTTTGGTCCAAAGTGGCCCACAGAGCCAAAGCGTGCCCAGATTTTGGGCAAAACTGCCCCAAAGAGGCAAAACTTCCCCAGATTTCAGGGAAAACTGGCCCAAAGAGGCAAAGCATCCCCAGATTTGGGGCAACACCGGCCATGAAGGACAAAAAACCTCCAGGACTCCTGCAGAAGCAGCCGGGAAGGGGAAGAGGGCACAACCGGGGGCTGGTCCCCCGGGAAAGGGACCCCTCCGCCGGGCGCAGCCGCTGCCAGCAGCCGAGCTGAGCCCCCGGCAGCGTTTTTGTCACCGCCTGTACCACCGTGGTAGCCCAACCACAACCAGCAGTACCCACGGTGACACAGGGGGGAACAAAATCCCCCCCCCCGGCGCAGCCCCCTCCTCTGCGGGGCCGCACGCCCCAGCGGCCACCGGCTGAGCTCGTCCCTCCCGCGTCCCAAAACGCCCCTAAAAGGGAAGTACAGACCCTGATTTGCTGCAAAACTGGGCAGAAAGCCCCAAACCTCCCCCGATTTGCAGCAAAAATCACCGTAGAAGGAAAAAGCATCCCTAGGGGTGGGCGGAACAGGGGACAATGGGCGAAAGCATCCTCATCCTGGGGGCAAAAATGGCTCTAAACCAAAAAAAAAAAAAAAAAGCGTGGGCAGATCTGGGGTAAAACTGTCCACAAAAGGTAAAACAGCCCCAGGATCGGGGCAAAACTGGCCATAAAAGTCAAAACATCCGCAGATTTGCTGCAAAACCGGCCATCGAGGAAAAGCGTCCCCATATTGGGAGCAAACTGCGCATAAAAGGCAACAAACACCCCCCATATTTGGGGCAAAAGCGGGCGTAACGTGCAAAAAAAAAAAATCCCATCTTTGCTGCAGATAAAAGCATAAAGGCAAAAGCATCTCGTCTTTGGGGTTCAAATGGCCAGAAAGCGCAAAATATCCCCGTATTTGCGGCGATTCCGACCATAAAGGGCCAAAGGATCTCCATTTTGGGGCAAACCTGCCGTTCGGAGGCAAAAGATCCCCAGACCGGCGGCAAGCATGGGCGGAAAAGCTTAAAGCACTTCATATTTGGGGAGAAAGTGGCAGTAAAGGGCAAAACGTGCCAAGGTTTAGGGCAAAGAGAGCTCTAAAAAGACAAATATCCCCAGAGTTGCCACGGAACTGGCCAAAAACGGAACAGCAACCCCCCCTTGTCACTGCGGAAGGGGCCGGGAAGGGGAAGAGGGCACAACCGGGGGCTGGTCCCCCGGGAAAGGGACCCCCCCGCCGGGCGCAGCCGCTGCCGGCAGCCGAGCTGAGCCCCCGGCAGCGTTTTTGTCACCGCCTGTACCACCGTGGTAAGCATAACCACCATAACCACAACCAGCAGTACCCACGGTGACACAGAGGGGAACAAAATCCATCCCCCCCCCGGCGCAGCCCCCTCCTCTGCGGGGCCGCACGCCCCAGCGGCCACCGGCTGAGCTCGTCCCTCCCGCGTCCCAAAACGCCCCTAAAAGGGGCAAAACACCCCCACGTTTGCTCCGTAAGACACCCTAAAAGGAAAAAGCATCCCGATATTGCGGCAGAACCGGGGGTAAAAGGCAAGAGCACCCGCAGGTTTGGGGCAAAACCGGTATTGAAAGGCAAAACGTCCTCAGAGATCCCGCTGAACGCGCCCTAAAAGCCAAAAGCCTTGTTAGATCCGGGGCAAAAATGACCGTAAATAAACCAGTGCAGGTATCTGGGGTAAAACTGGCCGTGAAAGGCAAACCATCCCCCGATTTCAGGCAAAACAGGACAGAACAAGAAAAACCTCCCCCGATTCGAGGCAAAATTGGCCCTCGAGGAAAAAATAGCCGCACACGGGGGCAAAAAAGGCCAGAGAGAACAAAATATGCCTACATTTGGAGGAAAAACGGCCGTAAAGGGTAAAAGCATCCCCAGATTTGCCGCCAAACGGGCCAGAGAGGGGAAACTGGCACAAACTGCCCCAGATTTGGTGCAAGAATAGCCATGACGGGCAAAAGGATCCCCCCTTTTTGGGCAAAGCGGCGCCTAAGAGCCAAAGGGTGCCCAGATTTGGGTCGAAACCAGCCAGAAAAGGCAAACCATGCCCAGCTTTGCTGCAAAACTGACAATAAAGGGCAAAAGGTGCACATCTTGAGGGCAAAAATGATCACGAAGGGCAAAAGCACCCCCCGTTTCACTGCGGAAGGGGCCGGGAAGGGGAAGAGGGCACAACCGGGGGCTGGTCCCCCGGGAAAGGGACCCCCCCCCCCCGCCGGGCGCAGCCGCTGCCGGCAGCCGAGCTGAGCCCCCGGCAGCGTTTTTGTCACCGCCTGCACCACCGTGGTAAGCATAACCACCACCATAACAACCAGCAGTACCCACGGTGACACAGGGGGGAACAAAATCCCCCCCCAGCGCAGCCCCCTCCTCTGCGGGGCCGCACGCCCCAGCGGCCACCGGCTGAGCTCGTCCCTCCCGCGTCCCAAAAACACGCCTAAATGGCAAAAGCATCCCAACCGTGGGGGCAAAATGCCCGTAAAAAGCAGAGACATGCTCCTATTTTAGGGCAAAGTCAGCCAGAAAGGGCAAGACTTCCCCAGGTTTGGGGCGAAAAAGGCCATAAAGAGCAAAATCCAGCCCCCCACCCCGCCCGTGTGGGGCAAACGTGGCCCGGAAAGGTAACCCCCCCCCCCATATTTCTGCGTAACTGGCAACAGAGGGCAAAGCATCTTCCTACGACGCCCCAAACTGGCCATCGAGGGGTAAAAACACCCCCAGACACGGGGCGAGACTGGCTGGAAACGACAACGCATCGCCCTAGTTGGGGCAAAACCACCCGGAAGGCAAAAGCACCCCCATACTCGGGGAGGGGGGGGAGGGGGGCAAAAAGGGGGCCTTGAGGGCCAAGGCGTCAAGAGTTTGGGGGCAAACCCGCACGCAAAGGGCAAAACATCCCCAGAGCCGCTGCGAAAGTCTCCACAGGAGGCAAAAGCGTCCCCAGGGTGGGGCAGGAACGGGAACCAAGGGCGAAAGGATCGTCGCCTCGGGGGCAAAAATGCCGTTGAAGGCAAAACATCATCCCTCGGTCGCAAATTGCCGCCGCTGAGCCCCGGCGGGTACAATTTCCCCTTCAACGCCCCCACGTTTGCTGCAAGGTGGACAAGGAAGGGAAAAGGCGGGCGGCAAAATGGACAGAAAAGGGCAAACGAGGTCCAGAGCAAGGGCAGAAAAGGTCATAAGAGGAGAACAACCCCCAGATTTGGGCTAGGAAGGGAAAAGCATCCCCAGAGTTGCCGCGGAACTGGCCAAAAACGGAACAGCAACCCCCCCTTGTCACTGCGGAAGGGGCCGGGAAGGGGAAGAGGGCACAACCGGGGGCTGGTCCCCCGGGAAAGGGACCCCCCCGCCGGGCGCAGCCGCTGCCGGCAGCCGAGCTGAGCCCCCGGCAGCGTTTTTGTCACCGCCTGTACCACCGTGGTAAGCATAACCACCACCCCAACCACCAGCAGTACCCACGGTGACACAGGGGGGAACAAAATCCCCCCCGGCGCAGCCCCCTCCTCTGCGGGGCCGCACGCCCCAGCGGCCACCGGCTGAGCTCGTCCCTCCCGCGTCCCAAAACGCCCCTAAAAGGGGCAAAACACCCCCACGTTTGCTGCAAAATGGGTTACGGAGGACACAAGCCTCCCCCGCAGTTTGCAAAAAAGCAGCCCAGAAATGGCAAAGCTTCCCCGCTTTTCCAGCGCAACTGGCCCCAAGATGCAAAACGGCCCCAGATTCCCACCAAAAGTCGCCAAAAAGTGCCAAACATCCACCGACGGGGGGGAAAACCCAACCGGAAAGAGAAAGCATTCGCAGATCCAGGGCCAAAATGGGCAGAAAGTGCAAAACATCCCCCGATTTCAGGCAAAACCGGCCCGAAAGGACCAACAGCAAGTCCCAATTCCGGGCAGAAACGGCTGGAAAGGGAGGAGCATCCCCATCTCGGGGGCAAATCTGGACCTAAAGGGCAAAAGCATCCCATCTTTGTGCCCAAAACAGCAACACCCCCCCCCCCGTTTAGGGCAAAAATGGTCATAAAAGGGAAAGTATCCCCAGACCCGGGGGCAAAACTCCGGGGCGTGCCCCGACGTGGGGAGAAACGGGGCAGAAGAGGCGAAACAGCCCCAGATTTTCATTCCAGCTGGCCATAAAAGGGCGAAACGTCACCGTACGGGTGCAAAACGGGCAAGAAAGGGCAAAAGCGTTGCGGAAGTTAGGGCGCGGAATGGTTGTAGAGGGGAAAGCATCCCCCTGCTGCTGGCAAAAATGGCCAAAATGCAGAAAATCCCCAGGTTTGGGCCAAAAACGGTCAGAAAGGGCCCCCCCGCGCCAAGAGCCGCCGCAAATATGGTCACAAAAGGCATCAGCCTCCTCCTCTTTGGGGCAAAACTGGACCGACAGGGCAAAAGCATCCGGATATTTGGGAGAAAAGCAGGATGAAAAGGCAAAACGTCCCCAGGTTTCCTGCGGAAGCGGCCGGGAAGGGGAAGAGGGCACAACCGGGGGCTGGTCCCCCGGGAAAGGGACCCCCCCACACCCCCCGCCGGGCGCAGCCGCTGCCGGCAGCCGAGCTGAGCCCCCGGCAGCGTTTTTGTCACCGCCTGTACCACCGTGGTAAGCACAACAACTACCAGCAGTACCCACGGTGACACAGGGGGGAACAAAATCCGCCCCCCCCCGGCGCAGCCCCCTCCTCTGCGGGGCCGCACGCCCCAGTGGCCACCGGCTGAGCTCGTCCCTCCCGCGTCCCAGAAACACGCCTAAATGGCAAAAGCATCCCAACCGTGGGGGCAAAATGCCCGTAAAAAGCAGAGACGTGCTCCTATTTTAGGGCAAAGTCAGCCGGAAAGGGCAAGACTTCCCCAGGTTTGGGGCGAAAAAGGCCATTCAGAGCAAAATCCAGCCCCCCACCCCGCCCGTGTGGGGCAAACGTGGCCCGGAAAGGTAACCCCCCCCCATATTTCTGCGTAACTGGCAACAGAGGGCAAAGCATCTTCCTACGACGCCCCAAACTGGCCATCGAGGGGTAAAAACACCCCCAGACACGGGGCGAGACTGGCTGGAAACGACAACGCATCGCCCTAGTTGGGGCAAAACCACCCGGAAGGCAAAAGCACCCCCATACTCGGGGAGGGGGGGGAGGGGGGCAAAAAGGGGGCCTTGAGGGCCAAGGCGTCAAGAGTTTGGGGGCAAACCCGCACGCAAAGGGCAAAACATCCCCAGAGCCGCTGCGAAAGTCTCCACAGGAGGCAAAAGCGTCCCCAGGGTGGGGCAGGAACGGGAACCAAGGGCGAAAGGATCGTCGCCTCGGGGGCAAAAATGCCGTTGAAGGCAAAACATCATCCCTCGGTCGCAAATTGCCGCCGCTGAGCCCCGGCGGGTACAATTTCCCCTTCAACGCCCCCACGTTTGCTGCAAGGTGGACAAGGAAGGGAAAAGGCGGGCGGCAAAATGGACAGAAAAGGGCAAACGAGGTCCAGAGCAAGGGCAGAAAAGGTCATAAGAGGAGAACAACCCCCAGATTTGGGCTAGGAAGGGAAAAGCATCCCCAGAGTTGCCGCGGAACTGGCCAAAAACGGAACAGCAACCCCCCCTTGTCACTGCGGAAGGGGCCGGGAAGGGGAAGAGGGCACAACCGGGGGCTGGTCCCCCGGGAAAGGGACCCCCCCGCCGGGCGCAGCCGCTGCCGGCAGCCGAGCTGAGCCCCCGGCAGCGTTTTTGTCACCGCCTGTACCACCGTGGTAAGCATAACCACCACCCCAACCACCAGCAGTACCCACGGTGACACAGGGGGGAACAAAATCCCCCCCGGCGCAGCCCCCTCCTCTGCGGGGCCGCACGCCCCAGCGGCCACCGGCTGAGCTCGTCCCTCCCGCGTCCCAAAACGCCCCTAAAAGGGGCAAAACACCCCCACGTTTGCTGCAAAATGGGTTACGGAGGACACAAGCCTCCCCCGCAGTTTGCAAAAAAGCAGCCCAGAAATGGCAAAGCTTCCCCGCTTTTCCAGCGCAACTGGCCCCAAGATGCAAAACGGCCCCAGATTCCCACCAAAAGTCGCCAAAAAGTGCCAAACATCCACCGACGGGGGGGAAAACCCAACCGGAAAGAGAAAGCATTCGCAGATCCAGGGCCAAAATGGGCAGAAAGTGCAAAACATCCCCCGATTTCAGGCAAAACCGGCCCGAAAGGACCAACAGCAAGTCCCAATTCCGGGCAGAAACGGCTGGAAAGGGAGGAGCATCCCCATCTCGGGGGCAAATCTGGACCTAAAGGGCAAAAGCATCCCATCTTTGTGCCCAAAACAGCAACACACCCCCCCCCCCGTTTAGGGCAAAAATGGTCATAAAAGGGAAAGTATCCCCAGACCCGGGGGCAAAACTCCAGGGCGTGCCCCGACGTGGGGAGAAACGGGGCAGAAGAGGCGAAACAGCCCCAGATTTTCATTCCAGTTGGCCATAAAAGGGCGAAACATCACCGTACGGGTGCAAAACGGGCAAGAAAGGGCAAAAGCGTTGCGGAAGTTAGGGCGCGGAATGGTTGTAGAGGGGAAAGCATCCCCCTGCTGCTGGCAAAAATGGCCAAAATGCAGAAAATCCCCAGGTTTGGGCCAAAAACGGTCAGAAAGGGCCCCCCCCGCGCCAAGAGCCGCCGCAAATATGGTCACAAAAGGCATCAGCCTCCTCCTCTTTGGGGCAAAACTGGACCGACAGGGCAAAAGCATCCGGATATTTGGGAGAAAAGCAGGATGAAAAGGCAAAACGTCCCCAGGTTTCCTGCGGAAGGGGCCGGGAAGGGGAAGAGGGCACAACCGGGGGCTGGTCCCCCGGGAAAGGGACCCCCCCACACCCCCCGCCGGGCGCAGCCGCTGCCGGCAGCCGAGCTGAGCCCCCGGCAGCGTTTTTGTCACCGCCTGCACCACCGTGGTAGCCCAACCACCACCACAACCACCAGCAGTACCCACGGTGACACAGGGGGGAACAAAATCCGCCCCCCCCCGGCGCAGCCCCCTCCTCTGCGGGGCCGCACGCCCCAGCAGCCACCGGCTGAGCTCGTCCCTCCCGCGTCCCAGAAACACGCCTAAATGGCAAAAGCATCCCAACCGTGGGGGCAAAATGCCCGTAAAAAGCAGAGACATGCTCCTATTTTAGGGCAAAGTCAGCCGGAAAGGGCAAGACTTCCCCAGGTTTGGGGCGAAAAAGGCCATAAAGAGCAAAATCCAGCCCCCCACCCCGCCCGTGTGGGGCAAACGTGGCCCGGAAAGGTAACCCCCCCCCCATATTTCTGCGTAACTGGCAACAGAGGGCAAAGCATCTTCCTACGACGCCCCAAACTGGCCATCGAGGGGTAAAAACACCCCCAGACACGGGGCGAGACTGGCTGGAAACGACAACGCATCGCCCTAGTTGGGGCAAAACCACCCGGAAGGCAAAAGCACCCCCATACTCGGGGAGGGGGGGGGGCAAAAAGGGGGCCTTGAGGGCCAAGGCGTCAAGAGTTTGGGGGCAAACCCGCACGCAAAGGGCAAAACATCCCCAGAGCCGCTGCGAAAGTCTCCACAGGAGGCAAAAGCGTCCCCAGGGTGGGGCAGGAACGGGAACCAAGGGCGAAAGGATCGTCGCCTCGGGGGCAAAAATGCCGTTGAAGGCAAAACATCATCCCTCGGTCGCAAATTGCCACCGCTGAGCCCCGGCGGGTACAATTTCCCCTTCAACGCCCCCACGTTTGCTGCAAGGTGGACAAGGAAGGGAAAAGGCGGGCGGCAAAATGGACAGAAAAGGGCAAACGAGGTCCAGAGCAAGGGCAGAAAAGGTCATAAGAGGAGAACAACCCCCAGATTTGGGCTAGGAAGGGAAAAGCATCCCCAGAGTTGCCGCGGAACTGGCCAAAAACGGAACAGCAACCCCCCCTTGTCACTGCGGAAGGGGCCGGGAAGGGGAAGAGGGCACAACCGGGGGCTGGTCCCCCGGGAAAGGGACCCCCCCACACCCCCCGCCGGGCGCAGCCGCTGCCGGCAGCCGAGCTGAGCCCCCGGCAGCGTTTTTGTCACCGCCTGTACCACCGTGGTAAGCATAACCACCATAACCACCAGCAGTACCCACGGTGACACAGGGGGGAACAAAATCCCCCCCCGGCGCAGCCCCCTCCTCTGCGGGGCTGCACGCCCCAGCGGCCACCGGCTGAGCTCGTCCCTCCCTCCTGGGTGCAAAAAAAGCCCTAAAAGGGAAAAATTGCCCCAGAATTGCTGCCAACCTGGACACCGAGTGCAAAAGCATCCCCAGACTTGGGGCCAAACTGGCCCCAAAGACCAAAATATTCCCACCGCTGGGGCAAAACCGGACAGAAAAGGCAACCTTCTCCGTGGTCGGGGCAAAACTGGGCTCCAAACCCCAAAGCATGCCCCTATTTGGGGCCAAAATGGCCACCGAGGGCAAAACATCCCCACATTGGCTGCAGATCTGGCCCTAAGATCCAAAAGCACCCCCATTTTTGGGGCAAAAGTGGCCGTCAAGGGCAAAACCCCCCCATATTGGTGGGTAGAATGCCCAGAAGTCAAAGAGAAATGCCAAGATCTGGGGGGAAAGCGACTTAAAGGGCAAAATATCACCAGGTTTGGGGCAAAAAGGGACGTAAAGTGCCAGAGCACCACCACCCCACCCCCCCGCGGGGGCAAAACTGGACGTAAAAGGCAAAATACCCCAACGCGTGGCACGGAATTGGCCATCAAGAGCAAAGCCCTCCCCATCGTTGGTGCAAAAATGGCTGTAAAGGGACAACATGGCCATATCGGGAGGGGAAACGGTCAGAAAGGGCCCCCCCCGCGCCAAGAGCCGCCGCAAATATGGTCACAAAAGGCACCAGCCTCCTCCTCTTTGGGGCAAAACTGGACCGACAGGGCAAAAGCATCCGGATATTTGGGAGAAAAGCAGGATGAAAAGGCAAAACGTCCCCAGGTTTCCTGCGGAAGCGGCCGGGAAGGGGAAGAGGGCACAACCGGGGGCTGGTCCCCGGGGAAAGGGACCCCCCCACACCCCCCGCCGGGCGCAGCCGCTGCCGGCAGCCGAGCTGAGCCCCCGGCAGCGTTTTTGTCACCGCCTGTACCACCGTGGTAGCCCAACCACCACCACCAGTACCCACGGTGACACAGGGGGGAACAAAATCCCCCCCCGGCGCAGCCCCCTCCTCTGCGGGGCCGCACGCCCCAGCGGCCACCGGCTGAGCTCGTCCCTCCTGCGTCCCAAAACGCCCCTAAAAGGGGCAAAACACCCCCACGTTTGCTCCGTAAGACACCCTAAAAGGAAAAAACATCCCGATATTGCGGCAGAACCGGGGGTAAAAGGCAAGAGCACCCGCAGGTTTGGGGCAAAACCGGTATTGAAAGGCAAAACGTCCTCAGAGATCCCGCTGAACGCGCCCTAAAAGCCAAAAGCCTTGTTAGATCCGGGGCAAAAATGACCGTAAATAAAGCAATGCAGGTATCTGGGGTAAAACCGGCCGTAAAAGGCAAACCATCCCCACCTTTCAGGCAAAACAGGACAGAACAAGAAAAACCTCCCCCGATTCGAGGCAAAATTGGCCCTCGAGGAAAAAATAGCCGCACACGGGGGCAAAAAAGGCCAGAGAGAACAAAATATGCCTACATTTGGAGGAAAAACGGCCGTAAAGGGTAAAAGCATCCCCGGATTTGCCGCCAAACGGGCCAGAGAGGGGAAACTGGCACAAACTGCCCCAGATTTGGTGCAAGAATAGCCATGACGGGCAAAAGGATCCCCCCTTTTTGGGCAAAGCGGCGCCTAAGAGCCAAAGGGTGCCCAGATTTGGGTCGAAACCAGCCAGAAAAGGCAAACCATGCCCAGCTTTGCTGCAAAACTGACAATAAAGGGCAAAAGGTGCACATCTTGAGGGCAAAAATGATCACGAAGGGCAAAAGCACCCCCCGTTTCACTGCGGAAGGGGCCGGGAAGGGGAAGAGGGCACAACCGGGGGCTGGTCCCCCGGGAAAGGGACCCCCCCCCCCGCCGGGCGCAGCCGCTGCCGGCAGCCGAGCTGAGCCCCCGGCAGCGTTTTTGTCACCGCCTGCACCACCGTGGTAAACATAGCCACCCCAACAACCACCACCAGTACCCACGGTGACACAGGGGGGAACAAAATCCCCCCCCAGCGCAGCCCCCTCCTCTGCGGGGCCGCACGCCCCAGCGGCCACCGGCTGAGCTCGTCCCTCCCGCGTCCCAAAAACACGCCTAAATGGCAAAAGCATCCCAACCGTGGGGGCAAAATGCCCGTAAAAAGCAGAGACATGCTCCTATTTTAGGGCAAAGTCAGCTGGAAAGGGCAAGACTTCCCCAGGTTTGGGGCGAAAATGGCCATTAAGAGCAAAATCCAGCCCCCCACCCCGCCCGTGTGGGGCAAACGTGGCCCGGAAAGGTAACCCCCCCCCATATTTCTGCGTAACTGGCAACAGAGGGCAAAGCATCTTCCTACGACGCCCCAAACTGGCCATCGAGGGGTAAAAACACCCCCAGACACGGGGCGAGACTGGCTGGAAACGACAACGCATCGCCCTAGTTGGGGCAAAACCACCCGGAAGGCAAAAGCACCCCCATACTCGGGGAGGGGGGGGGCAAAAAGGGGGCCTTGAGGGCCAAGGCGTCAAGAGTTTGGGGGCAAACCCGCACGCAAAGCGCAAAACATCCCCAGAGCCGCTGCGAAAGTCTCCACAGGAGGCAAAAGCGTCCCCAGGGTGGGGCAGGAACGGGAACCAAGGGCGAAAGGATCGTCGCCTCGGGGGCAAAAATGCCGTTGAAGGCAAAACATCATCCCTCGGTCGCAAATTGCCGCCGCTGAGCCCCGGCGGGTACAATTTCCCCTTCAACGCCCCCACGTTTGCTGCAAGGTGGACAAGGAAGGGAAAAGGCGGGCGGCAAAATGGACAGAAAAGGGCAAACGAGGTCCAGAGCAAGGGCAGAAAAGGTCATAAGAGGAGAACAACCCCCAGATTTGGGCTAGGAAGGGAAAAGCATCCCCAGAGTTGCCGCGGAACTGGCCAAAAACGGAACAGCAACCCCCCCTTGTCACTGCGGAAGGGGCCGGGAAGGGGAAGAGGGCACAACCGGGGGCTGGTCCCCCGGGAAAGGGACCCCCCCGCCGGGCGCAGCCGCTGCCGGCAGCCGAGCTGAGCCCCCGGCAGCGTTTTTGTCACCGCCTGTACCACCGTGGTAAGCATAACCACCACAACTCCAACCAGCAGTACCCACGGTGACACAGGGGGGAACAAAATCCCCCCCCGGCGCAGCCCCCTCCTCTGCGGGGCCGCACGCCCCAGCGGCCACCGGCTGAGCTCGTCCCTCCCGCGTCCCAAATCGCCCCTAAAAGGGGCAAAACACCCCCACGTTTGCTGCAAAATGGGTTACGGAGGACACAAGCCTCCCCCGCAGTTTGCAAAAAAGCAGCCCAGAAATGGCAAAGCTTCCCCGCTTTTCCAGCGCAACTGGCCCCAAGATGCAAAACGGCCCCAGATTCCCACCAAAAGTCGCCAAAAAGTGCCAAACATCCACCGACGGGGGGGAAAACCCAACCGGAAAGAGAAAGCATTCGCAGATCCAGGGCCAAAATGGGCAGAAAGTGCAAAACATCCCCCGATTTCAGGCAAAACCGGCCCGAAAGGACCAACAGCAAGTCCCAATTCCGGGCAGAAACGGCTGGAAAGGGAGGAGCATCCCCATCTCGGGGGCAAATCTGGACCTAAAGGGCAAAAGCATCCCATCTTTGTGCCCAAAACAGCAACACCCCCCCCCCGTTTAGGGCAAAAATGGTCATAAAAGGGAAAGTATCCCCAGACCCGGGGGCAAAACTCCGGGGCGTGCCCCGACGTGGGGAGAAACGGGGCAGAAGAGGCGAAACAGCCCCAGATTTTCATTCCAGTTGGCCATAAAAGGGCGAAACGTCACCGTACGGGTGCAAAACGGGCAAGAAAGGGCAAAAGCGTTGCGGAAGTTAGGGCGCGGAATGGTTGTAGAGGGGAAAGCATCCCCCTGCTGCTGGCAAAAATGGCCAAAATGCAGAAAATCCCCAGGTTTGGGCCAAAAACGGTCAGAAAGGGCCCCCCCCGCGCCAAGAGCCGCCGCAAATATGGTCACAAAAGGCATCAGCCTCCTCCTCTTTGGGGCAAAACTGGACCGACAGGGCAAAAGCATCCGGATATTTGGGAGAAAAGCAGGATGAAAAGGCAAAACGTCCCCAGGTTTCCTGCGGAAGCGGCCGGGAAGGGGAAGAGGGCACAACCGGGGGCTGGTCCCCCGGGAAAGGGACCCCCCCACACCCCCCGCCGGGCGCAGCCACTGCCGGCAGCCGAGCTGAGCCCCCGGCAGCGTTTTTGTCACCGCCTGTACCACCGTGGTAACACAACCACCACCCCAACCATAACCAGCAGTACCCACGGTGACACAGGGGGGAACAAAATCCCCCCCCGGCACAGCCCCCTCCTCTGCGGGGCCGCACGCCCCAGCGGCCACCGGCTGAGCTCGTCCCTCCCTCCTGGGTGCAAAAAAAGCCCTAAAAGGGAAAAATTGCCCCAGAATTGCTGCCAACCTGGACACCGAGTGCAAAAGCATCCCCAGACTTGGGGCCAAACTGGCCCCAAAGACCAAAATATTCCCACCGCTGGGGCAAAACCGGACAGAAGAGGCAACCTTCTCCGTGGTCGGGGCAAAACTGGGCTCCAAACCCCAAAGCATGCCCCTATTTGGGGCCAAAATGGCCACCGAGGGCAAAACAGCCCCACATTGGCTGCAGATCTGGCCCTAAGATCCAAAAGCACCCCCATTTTTGGGGCAAAAGTGGCCATCAAGGGCAAAACCCCCCCATATTGGTGGGTAGAATGCCCAGAAGTCAAAGAGAAATGCCAAGATCTGGGGGGAAAGCGACTTAAAGGGCAAAATATCACCAGGTTTGGGGCAAAAAGGGACGTAAAGTGCCAGAGCACCACCACCCCACCCCCCCGCGGGGGCAAAACTGGACGTAAAAGGCAAAATACCCCAACGCGTGGCACGGAATTGGCCATCAAGAGCAAAGCCCTCCCCATCGTTGGTGCAAAAATGGCTGTAAAGGGACAACATGGCCATATCGGGAGGGGAAACGGTCAGAAAGGGCCCCCCCCGCGCCAAGAGCCGCCGCAAATATGGTCACAAAAGGCATCAGCCTCCTCCTCTTTGGGGCAAAACTGGACCGACAGGGCAAAAGCATCCGGATATTTGGGAGAAAAGCAGGATGAAAAGGCAAAACGTCCCCAGGTTTCCTGCGGAAGCGGCCGGGAAGGGGAAGAGGGCACAACCGGGGGCTGGTCCCCCGGGAAAGGGACCCCCCCACACCCCCCGCCGGGTGCAGCCGCTGCCGGCAGCCGAGCTGAGCCCCCGGCAGCGTTTTTGTCACCGCCTGTACCACCGTGGTAGCCCAACCACCACCACAACCACCAGCAGTACCCACGGTGACACAGGGGGGAACAAAATCCCCCCCCGGCGCAGCCCCCTCCTCTGCGGGGCCGCACGCCCCAGCGGCCACCGGCTGAGCTCGTCCCTCCCGCGTCCCAAAACGCCCCTAAAAGGGGCAAAACACCCCCACGTTTGCTCCGTAAGACACCCTAAAAGGAAAAAACATCCCGATATTGCGGCAGAACCGGGGGTAAAAGGCAAGAGCACCCGCAGGTTTGGGGCAAAACCGGTATTGAAAGGCAAAACGTCCTCAGAGATCCCGCTGAACGCGCCCCAAAAGCCAAAAGCCTTGTTAGATCCGGGGCAAAAATGACCGTAAATAAACCAGTGCAGGTATCTGGGGTAAAACCGGCCGTGAAAGGCAAACCATCCCCACCTTTCAGGCAAAACAGGACAGAACAAGAAAAACCTCCCCCGATTCGAGGCAAAATTGGCCCTCGAGGAAAAAATAGCCGCACACGGGGGCAAAAAAGGCCAGAGAGAACAAAATATGCCTACATTTGGAGGAAAAACGGCCGTAAAGGGTAAAAGCATCCCCGGATTTGCCGCCAAACGGGCCAGAGAGGGGAAACTGGCACAAACTGCCCCAGATTTGGTGCAAGAATAGCCATGACGGGCAAAAGGATCCCCCCTTTTTGGGCAAAGCGGCGCCTAAGAGCCAAAGGGTGCCCAGATTTGGGTCGAAACCAGCCAGAAAAGGCAAACCATGCCCAGCTTTGCTGCAAAACTGACAATAAAGGGCAAAAGGTGCACATCTTGAGGGCAAAAATGATCACGAAGGGCAAAAGCACCCCCCGTTTCACTGCGGAAGGGGCCGGGAAGGGGAAGAGGGCACAACCGGGGGCTGGTCCCCCGGGAAAGGGACCCCCCCCCCCGCCGGGCGCAGCCGCTGCCGGCAGCCGAGCTGAGCCCCCGGCAGCGTTTTTGTCACCGCCTGTACCACCGTGGTAAGCATAACCACCACCATAACAACCAGCAGTACCCACGGTGACACAGGGGGGAACAAAATCCCCCCCCGGCGCAGCCCCCTCCTCTGCGGGGCCGCACGCCCCAGCGGCCACCGGCTGAGCTCGTCCCTCCCTCCTGGGTGCAAAAAAAGCCCTAAAAGGGGAAAAATTGCCCCAGAATTGCTGCCAACCTGGACACCGAGTGCAAAAGCATCCCCAGACTTGGGGCCAAACTGGCCCCAAAGACCAAAATATTCCCACCGCTGGGGCAAAACCGGACAGAAAAGGCAACCTTCTCCGTGGTCGGGGCAAAACTGGGCTCCAAACCCCAAAGCATGCCCCTATTTGGGGCCAAAATGGCCACCGAGGGCAAAACAGCCCCACATTGGCTGCAGATCTGGCCCTAAGATCCAAAAGCACCCCCATTTTTGGGGCAAAAGTGGCCATCAAGGGCAACCCCCCCCCCATATTGGTGGGTAGAATGCCCAGAAGTCAAAGAGAAATGCCAAGATCTGGGGGGAAAGCGACTTAAAGGGCAAAATATCACCAGGTTTGGGGCAAAAAGGGACATAAAGTGCCAGAGCACCCCCCCCATCACCCCCCCGCGGGGGCAAAACTGGACGTAAAAGGCAAAATACCCCAACGCGTGGCACGGAATTGGCCATCAAGAGCAAAGCCCTCCCCATCGTTGGTGCAAAAATGGCTGTAAAGGGACAACATGGCCATATCGGGAGGGGAAACGGTCAGAAAGGGCCCCCCCCGCGCCAAGAGCCGCCGCAAATATGGTCACATATTTGCTCCTCTTTGGGGCAAAACTGGACCGACAGGGCAAAAGCATCCGGATATTTGGGAGAAAAGCAGGATGAAAAGGCAAAACGTCCCCAGGTTTCCTGCGGAAGCAGCCGGGAAGGGGAAGAGGGCACAACCGGGGGCTGGTCCCCCGGGAAAGGGACACCCCCCCCCCCCCCCGCCGGGCGCAGCCGCTGCCGGCAGCCGAGCTGAGCCCCCGGCAGCGTTTTTGTCACCGCCTGTACCACCGTGGTAGCCCAACCACCACCACCAGTACCCACGGTGACACAGAGGGGAACAAAATCACCCCCCCGGCGCAGCCCCCTCCTCTGCGGGGCCGCACGCCCCAGCGGCCACCGGCTGAGCTCGTCCCTCCCGCGTCCCAAAACGCCCCTAAAAGGGGCAAAACACCCCCACGTTTGCTCCGTAAGACACCCTAAAAGGAAAAAACATCCCGATATTGCGGCAGAACCGGGGGTAAAAGGCAAGAGCACCCGCAGGTTTGGGGCAAAACCGGTATTGAAAGGCAAAACGTCCTCAGAGATCCCGCTGAACGCGCCCTAAAAGCCAAAAGCCTTGTTAGATCCGGGGCAAAAATGACCGTAAATAAAGCAATGCAGGTATCTGGGGTAAAACCGGCCGTAAAAGGCAAACCATCCCCACCTTTCAGGCAAAACAGGACAGAACAAGAAAAACCTCCCCCGATTCGAGGCAAAATTGGCCCTCGAGGAAAAAATAGCCGCACACGGGGGCAAAAAAGGCCAGAGAGAACAAAATATGCCTACATTTGGAGGAAAAACGGCCGTAAAGGGTAAAAGCATCCCCGGATTTGCCGCCAAACGGGCCAGAGAGGGGAAACTGGCACAAACTGCCCCAGATTTGGTGCAAGAATAGCCATGACGGGCAAAAGGATCCCCCCTTTTTGGGCAAAGCGGCGCCTAAGAGCCAAAGGGTGCCCAGATTTGGGTCGAAACCAGCCAGAAAAGGCAAACCATGCCCAGCTTTGCTGCAAAACTGACAATAAAGGGCAAAAGGTGCACATCTTGAGGGCAAAAATGATCACGAAGGGCAAAAGCACCCCCCGTTTCACTGCGGAAGGGGCCGGGAAGGGGAAGAGGGCACAACCGGGGGCTGGTCCCCCGGGAAAGGGACCCCCCCCCCCGCCGGGCGCAGCCGCTGCCGGCAGCCGAGCTGAGCCCCCGGCAGCGTTTTTGTCACCGCCTGTACCACCGTGGTAAGCATAACCACCACCATAACAACCAGCAGTACCCACGGTGACACAGGGGGGAACAAAATCCCCCCCCGGCGCAGCCCCCTCCTCTGCGGGGCCGCACGCCCCAGCGGCCACCGGCTGAGCTCGTCCCTCCCTCCTGGGTGCAAAAAAAGCCCTAAAAGGGTAAAAATTGCCCCAGAATTGCTGCCAACCTGGACACCGAGTGCAAAAGCATCCCCAGACTTGGGGCCAAACTGGCCCCAAAGACCAAAATATTCCCACCGCTGGGGCAAAACCGGACAGAAAAGGCAACCTTCTCCGTGGTCGGGGCAAAACTGGGCTCCAAACCCCAAAGCATGCCCCTATTTGGGGCCAAAATGGCCACCGAGGGCAAAACAGCCCCACATTGGCTGCAGATCTGGCCCTAAGATCCAAAAGCACCCCCATTTTTGGGGCAAAAGTGGCCATCAAGGGCAACCCCCCCCCATATTGGTGGGTAGAATGCCCAGAAGTCAAAGAGAAATGCCAAGATCTGGGGGGAAAGCGACTTAAAGGGCAAAATATCACCAGGTTTGGGGCAAAAAGGGACATAAAGTGCCAGAGCACCCCCCCCACCACCCCCCCGCGGGGGCAAAACTGGACGTAAAAGGCAAAATACCCCAACGCGTGGCACGGAATTGGCCATCAAGAGCAAAGCCCTCCCCATCGTTGGTGCAAAAATGGCTGTAAAGGGACAACATGGCCATATCGGGAGGGGAAACGGTCAGAAAGGGCCCCCCCCGTGCCAAGAGCCGCCGCAAATATGGTCACAAAAGGCATCAGCCTCCTCCTCTTTGGGGCAAAACTGGACCGACAGGGCAAAAGCATCCGGATATTTGGGAGAAAAGCAGGATGAAAAGGCAAAACGTCCCCAGGTTTCCTGCGGAAGCGGCCGGGAAGGGGAAGAGGGCACAACCGGGGGCTGGTCCCCGGGGAAAGGGACCCCCCCCCGCCGGGCGCAGCCGCTGCCGGCAGCCGAGCTGAGCCCCCGGCAGCGTTTTTGTCACCGCCTGTACCACCGTGGTAGCCCAACCACCACCACAACCACCAGCAGTACCCACGGTGACACAGGGGGGAACAAAATCCCCCCCCGGCGCAGCCCCCTCCTCTGCGGGGCCGCACGCCCCAGCGGCCACCGGCTGAGCTCGTCCCTCCCGCGTCCCAAAACGCCCCTAAAAGGGGCAAAACACCCCCACGTTTGCTCCGTAAGACACCCTAAAAGGAAAAAACATCCCGATATTGCGGCAGAACCGGGGGTAAAAGGCAAGAGCACCCGCAGGTTTGGGGCAAAACCGGTATTGAAAGGCAAAACGTCCTCAGAGATCCCGCTGAACGCGCCCCAAAAGCCAAAAGCCTTGTTAGATCCGGGGCAAAAATGACCGTAAATAAACCAGTGCAGGTATCTGGGGTAAAACCGGCCGTGAAAGGCAAACCATCCCCACCTTTCAGGCAAAACAGGACAGAACAAGAAAAACCTCCCCCGATTCGAGGCAAAATTGGCCCTCGAGGAAAAAATAGCCGCACACGGGGGCAAAAAAGGCCAGAGAGAACAAAATATGCCTACATTTGGAGGAAAAACGGCCGTAAAGGGTAAAAGCATCCCCGGATTTGCCGCCAAACGGGCCAGAGAGGGGAAACTGGCACAAACTGCCCCAGATTTGGTGCAAGAATAGCCATGACGGGCAAAAGGATCCCCCCTTTTTGGGCAAAGCGGCGCCTAAGAGCCAAAGGGTGCCCAGATTTGGGTCGAAACCAGCCAGAAAAGGCAAACCATGCCCAGCTTTGCTGCAAAACTGACAATAAAGGGCAAAAGGTGCACATCTTGAGGGCAAAAATGATCACGAAGGGCAAAAGCACCCCCCGTTTCACTGCGGAAGGGGCCGGGAAGGGGAAGAGGGCACAACCGGGGGCTGGTCCCCCCGGGAAAGGGACCCCCCCCCCGCCGGGCGCAGCCGCTGCCGGCAGCCGAGCTGAGCCCCCGGCAGCGTTTTTGTCACCGCCTGTACCACCGTGGTAAGCATAACCACCACCCCAACCACCAGCAGTACCCACGGTGACACAGGGGGGAACAAAATCCCCCCCCCGGCACAGCCCCCTCCTCTGCGGGGCCGCACGCCCCAGCGGCCACTGGCTGAGCTCGTCCCTCCCTCCTGGGTGCAAAAAAAGCCCTAAAAGGGTAAAAATTGCCCCAGAATTGCTGCCAACCTGGACACCGAGTGCAAAAGCATCCCCAGACTTGGGGCCAAACTGGCCCCAAAGACCAAAATATTCCCACCGCTGGGGCAAAACCGGACAGAAGAGGCAACCTTCTCCGTGGTCGGGGCAAAACTGGGCTCCAAACCCCAAAGCATGCCCCTATTTGGGGCCAAAATGGCCACCGAGGGCAAAACAGCCCCACATTGGCTGCAGATCTGGCCCTAAGATCCAAAAGCACCCCCATTTTTGGGGCAAAAGTGGCCATCAAGGGCAAAACCCCCCCATATTGGTGGGTAGAATGCCCAGAAGTCAAAGAGAAATGCCAAGATCTGGGGGGAAAGCGACTTAAAGGGCAAAATATCACCAGGTTTGGGGCAAAAAGGGACATAAAGTGCCAGAGCACCACCACCCCACCCCCCCGCGGGGGCAAAACTGGACGTAAAAGGCAAAATACCCCAACGCGTGGCACGGAATTGGCCATCAAGAGCAAAACCCTCCCCATCGTTGGTGCAAAAATGGCTGTAAAGGGACAACATGGCCATATCGGGAGGGGAAACGGTCAGAAAGGGCCCCCCCCGCGCCAAGAGCCGCCGCAAATATGGTCACAAAAGGCATCAGCCTCCTCCTCTTTGGGGCAAAACTGGACCGACAGGGCAAAAGCATCCGGATATTTGGGAGAAAAGCAGGATGAAAAGGCAAAACGTCCCCAGGTTTCCTGCGGAAGCGGCCGGGAAGGGGAAGAGGGCACAACCGGGGGCTGGTCCCCCGGGAAAGGGACCCCCCCCCCCCCCCCCCCCCGCCGGGCGCAGCCGCTGCCGGCAGCCGAGCTGAGCCCCCGGCAGCGTTTTTGTCACCGCCTGTACCACCGTGGTAGCCCAACCACCACCACCAGTACCCACGGTGACACAGGGGGGAACAAAATCCCCCCCCGGCGCAGCCCCCTCCTCTGCGGGGCCGCACGCCCCAGCGGCCACCGGCTGAGCTCGTCCCTCCCGCGTCCCAAAACGCCCCTAAAAGGGGCAAAACACCCCCACGTTTGCTCCGTAAGACACCCTAAAAGGAAAAAACATCCTGATATTGCGGCAGAACCGGGGGTAAAAGGCAAGAGCACCCGCAGGTTTGGGGCAAAACCGGTATTGAAAGGCAAAACGTCCTCAGAGATCCCGCTGAACGCGCCCTAAAAGCCAAAAGCCTTGTTAGATCCGGGGCAAAAATGACCGTAAATAAAGCAATGCAGGTATCTGGGGTAAAACCGGCCGTAAAAGGCAAACCATCCCCACCTTTCAGGCAAAACAGGACAGAACAAGAAAAACCTCCCCCGATTCGAGGCAAAATTGGCCCTCGAGGAAAAAATAGCCGCACACGGGGGCAAAAAAGGCCAGAGAGAACAAAATATGCCTACATTTGGAGGAAAAACGGCCGTAAAGGGTAAAAGCATCCCCGGATTTGCCGCCAAACGGGCCAGAGAGGGGAAACTGGCACAAACTGCCCCAGATTTGGTGCAAGAATAGCCATGACGGGCAAAAGGATCCCCCCTTTTTGGGCAAAGCGGCGCCTAAGAGCCAAAGGGTGCCCAGATTTGGGTCGAAACCAGCCAGAAAAGGCAAACCATGCCCAGCTTTGCTGCAAAACTGACAATAAAGGGCAAAAGGTGCACATCTTGAGGGCAAAAAAGATCACGAAGGGCAAAAGCACCCCCCGTTTCACTGCGGAAGGGGCCGGGAAGGGGAAGAGGGCACAACCGGGGGCTGGTCCCCCCGGGAAAGGGACCCCCCCCCCGCCGGGCGCAGCCGCTGCCGGCAGCCGAGCTGAGCCCCCGGCAGCGTTTTTGTCACCGCCTGTACCACCGTGGTAAGCATAACCACCCCAACCACCAGCAGTACCCACGGTGACACAGGGGGGAACAAAATCCCCCCCCGGCGCAGCCCCCTCCTCTGCGGGGCCGCACGCCCCAGCGGCCACCGGCTGAGCTCGTCCCTCCCGCGTCCCAAAACGCCCCTAAAAGGGGCAAAACACCCCCACGTTTGCTGCAAAATGGGTTACGGAGGACACAAGCCTCCCCCGCAGTTTGCAAAAAAGCAGCCCAGAAATGGCAAAGCTTCCCCGCTTTTCCCGCGCAACTGGCCCCAAGATGCAAAACGGCCCCAGATTCCCACCAAAAGTCGCCAAAAAGTGCCAAACATCCACCGACGGGGGGGAAAACCCAACCGGAAAGAGAAAGCATTCGCAGATCCAGGGCCAAAATGGGCAGAAAGTGCAAAACATCCCCCGATTTCAGGCAAAACCGGCCCGAAAGGACCAACAGCAAGTCCCAATTCCGGGCAGAAACGGCTGGAAAGGGAGGAGCATCCCCATCTCGGGGGCAAATCTGGACCTAAAGGGCAAAAGCATCCCATCTTTGTGCCCAAAACAGCAACACACCCCCCCCCCCGTTTAGGGCAAAAATGGTCATAAAAGGGAAAGTATCCCCAGACCCGGGGGCAAAACTCCAGGGCGTGCCCCGACGTGGGGAGAAACGGGGCAGAAGAGGCGAAACAGCCCCAGATTTTCATTCCAGTTGGCCATAAAAGGGCGAAACGTCACCGTACGGGTGCAAAACGGGCAAGAAAGGGCAAAAGCATTGCGGAAGTTAGGGCGCGGAATGGTTGTAGAGGGGAAAGCATCCCCCTGCTGCTGGCAAAAATGGCCAAAATGCAGAAAATCCCCAGGTTTGGGCCAAAAACGGTCAGAAAGGGCCCCCCCGCGCCAAGAGCCGCCGCAAATATGGTCACAAAAGGCATCAGCCTCCTCCTCTTTGGGGCAAAACTGGACCGACAGGGCAAAAGCATCCGGATATTTGGGAGAAAAGCAGGATGAAAAGGCAAAACGTCCCCAGGTTTCCTGCGGAAGCGGCCGGGAAGGGGAAGAGGGCACAACCGGGGGCTGGTCCCCCGGGAAAGGGACCCCCCCCCCCCCCCCCCGCCGGGCGCAGCCGCTGCCGGCAGCCGAGCTGAGCCCCCGGCAGCGTTTTTGTCACCGCTTGCACCACCGTGGTAAGCACAACAACTACCAGCAGTACCCACGGTGACACAGGGGGGAACAAAATCCGCCCCCCCCCGGCGCAGCCCCCTCCTCTGCGGGGCCGCACGCCCCAGCGGCCACCGGCTGAGCTCGTCCCTCCCGCGTCCCAAAAACACGCCTAAATGGCAAAAGCATCCCAACCGTGGGGGCAAAATGCCCGTAAAAAGCAGAGACATGCTCCTATTTTAGGGCAAAGTCAGCCGGAAAGGGCAAGACTTCCCCAGGTTTGGGGCGAAAAATGGCCATAAAGAGCAGAGAAATGCCAATATTCAGGGGAAAAGTGGTCAGAAAGGGCAAAGCAACCCCCCAAGATTTGGGGAAGACTAGAAAGGGCAAAAATATTCCTGAACGTAGGGTATCAACAGTTCTAAAGGGAAAAGCATGCCCAGATTTGAGGCAAAAATGGCCAAAAGTGAAAAATATCCCAATATTTAGGGCAGAAAAGGTCATAAAAGGAAAAAGCATTCCTAGATTTGGGGCAAAACGGGCCCAAAGAGCCAAAGCCTGCCCAGATTTGGGGCAAAACTGACAATAAAGGGCAAAGCCTGCCCAGATCTGGGGCGACAACGGCCCAGAGGGCCAAAGCCTGCCCAGATTTGGGGCAAGAATAGCCCAGAGGGCCAAAGCCTGCCCAGATCTGGGGCGACAACGGCCCGAAGGGCCAAAGCCTGCCCAGATCTGGGTCAACAACAGCCCGAAGGGATAAAGCCTGCCCAGATTTTGGTCGAGAACGGCCCAGAGGGCCAAAGCCTGCCCAGATCTGGGTCAACAATGGCCCAGAGGGCCAAATCCTGCCCAGATCTGGGGAGACAACGGCCCGAAGGGCCAAAGCCTGCCCAGATCTGGGGCGAGAACGGCCCGAAGGGCCAAAGCCTGCCCAGATGTGGGGCGACAACGGCCCGAAGGGCCAAAGCCTGCCCAGATCTGGGGTGACAACAGCCCAGAGGGCCAAAGCCTGCCCAGATCTGGGGCGAGAACGGCCCAGAGGGCCAAAGCCTGCCCAGATCTGGGTCGACAACGGCCCAGAGGGCCAAAGCCTGCCCAGATTTCGGTCGACAACGGCCCAGAGGGCCAAATCCTGCCCAGATTGGGGGCAAGAATGGCACAGAGGGCCAAATCCTGCCCAGGATTGGGGCAAGAATGGCCTGAAGGGCCAAAGCCTGCCCAGATTTCGGTCGAGAACGGCCCAGAGGGCCAAAGCCTGCCCAGATTTGGGGCAAGAATGGCACAGAGGGCCAAATCCTGCCCAGATTTGGGGCAAGAATGGCCCGAAGGGCCAAAACCTGCCCAGATCTGGGTCGAGAACGGCCCAGAGGGCCAAAGCCTGCCCAGATTTGGGTCGACAATGGCCCAGAGGGCCAAAGCCTGCCCAGATTTGGGTCGAGAACAGCCCGAAGGGATAAAGTCTGCCCAGATCTGGGTCGAGAACGGCACAGAGGGCCAAAGCCTGCCCAGATCTGGGTCGACAACAGCCTGAATGGCCAAATCCTGCCCAGATGTGGGGCGACAACGGCCCAGAGGGCCAAAGCCTGCCCAGATTTCGGTCGAGAACGGCCCAGAGGGCCAAATCCTGCCCAGATGTGGGGCGACAACGGCCCAGAGGGCCAAAGCCTGCCCAGATTGGGGGCAAGAATGGCCCGAAGGGCCAAAGCCTGCCCAGATTTCGTTCGACAACGGCCCAGAGGGCCAAATCCTGCCCAGATGTGGGGCAAGAATGGCACAGAGGGCCAAAACCTGCCCAGGTTTGGGGCAAGAATGGCCCGAAGGGCCAAAGCCTGCCCAGATTTCGTTTGACAACGGCCCAGAGGGCCAAATCCTGCCCAGATCTGGGTCGACAACAGCCCAGAGGGCCAAAGCCTGCCCAGATCTGGGTCGAGAACGGCCCAGAGGGCCAAAGCCTGCCCAGATCTGGGTCGAGAACGGCCCAGAGGGCCAAAGCCTGCCCAGATCTGGGGCGAGAACGGCCCAGGGGGCCAAAGCCTGCCCAGATTTGGGTCGAGAACGGCCTGAAGGGCCAAAGCCTGCCCAGATTTCGGTCGAGAACGGCCCGAAGGGCCAAAGCCTGCCCAGATTTCGGGCGACAACGGCCCGAAGGGCCAAAGCCTGCCCAGATGTGGGGCGACAACGGCCCGAAGGGCCAAAGCCTGCCCAGATGTGGGGCGACAACGGCCCGAAGGGCCAAAGCCTGCCCAGATGTGGGGCGACAACGGCCCGAAGGGCCAAAGCCTGCCCAGATGTGGGGCGACAACGGCCCGAAGGGCCAAAGCCTGCCCAGATGTGGGGCGACAACGGCCCAGAGGGCCAAAGCCTGCCCAGATGTGGGGCGACAACGGCCCAGAGGGCCAAAGCCTGCCCAGATGTGGGGCGACAACGGCCCAGAGGGCCAAAGCCTGCCCAGATCTGGGGCGACAACGGCCCAGAGGGCCAAAGCCTGCCCAGATGTGGGGCGACAACGGCCCAGAGGGCCAAAGCCTGCCCAGATGTGGGGCGACAACGGCCCAGAGGGCCAAAGCCTGCCCAGATGTGGGGCGACAACGGCCCAGAGGGCCAAAGCCTGCCCAGATCTGGGGCGACAACGGCCCAGAGGGCCAAAGCCTGCCCAGATTTCGGTCGAGAACGGCCCAGAGGGCCAAAGCCTGCCCAGATCTGGGGCAAGAATGGCCCGAAGGGCCAAAGCCTGCCCAGATCTGGGTCGACAACGGCCCAGAGGGCCAAAGCCTGCCCAGGTTTCGGTCGACAACAGCCCAGAGGGCCAAAGCCTGCCCAGATTTGGGTTGAGAACAGCCTGAAGGGCCAAAGCCTGCCCAGATTTGGGTTGAGAACAGCCTGAAGGGCCAAAGCCTGCCCAGATTTCGGGCGAGAACGGCCCAGAGGGCCAAAGCCTGCCCAGATGTGGGGCGAGAACGGCCCAGAGGGCCAAAGCCTGCCCAGATGTGGGGCGAGAACGGCCCAGAGGGCCAAAGCCTGCCCAGATCTGGGGCGAGAACGGCCCAGAGGGCCAAAGCCTGCCCAGATCTGGGGCGAGAACGGCCCAGAGGGCCAAAGCCTGCCCAGATCTGGGGCGAGAACGGCCCAGAGGGCCAAAGCCTGCCCAGATGTGGGGCGAGAACGGCCCAGAGGGCCAAAGCCTGCCCAGATGTGGGGCGAGAACGGCCCAGAGGGCCAAAGCCTGCCCAGATGTGGGGCGAGAACGGCCCAGAGGGCCAAAGCCTGCCCAGATGTGGGGCGAGAACGGCCCAGAGGGCCAAAGCCTGCCCAGATGTGGGGCGAGAACGGCCCAGAGGGCCAAAGCCTGCCCAGATGTGGGGCGAGAACGGCCCAGAGGGCCAAAGCCTGCCCAGATGTGGGGCGAGAACGGCCCAGAGGGCCAAAGCCTGCCCAGATGTGGGGCGACAACGGCCCAGAGGGCCAAAGCCTGCCCAGATGTGGGGCGACAACGGCCCAGAGGGCCAAAGCCTGCCCAGATCTGGGGCGACAACGGCCCAGAGGGCCAAAGCCTGCCCAGATCTGGGGCGACAACGGCCCAGAGGGCCAAAGCCTGCCCAGATCTGGGGCGACAACGGCCCAGAGGGCCAAAGCCTGCCCAGATCTGGGGCGACAACGGCCCAGAGGGCCAAAGCCTGCCCAGATCTGGGGCGACAACGGCCCAGAGGGCCAAAGCCTGCCCAGATGTGGGGCGACAACGGCCCAGAGGGCCAAAGCCTGCCCAGATGTGGGGCGACAACGGCCCAGAGGGCCAAAGCCTGCCCAGATGTGGGGCGACAACGGCCCAGAGGGCCAAAGCCTGCCCAGATCTGGGGCGACAACGGCCCAGAGGGCCAAAGCCTGCCCAGATTTCGGTCGAGAACGGCCCAGAGGGCCAAAGCCTGCCCAGATCTGGGGCAAGAATGGCCCGAAAGGCCAAAGCCTGCCCAGATCTGGGTCGACAACGGCCCAGAGGGCCAAAGCCTGCCCAGGTTTCGGTCGACAACAGCCCAGAGGGCCAAAGCCTGCCCAGATTTGGGTTGAGAACAGCCTGAAGGGCCAAAGCCTGCCCAGATTTGGGTTGAGAACAGCCTGAAGGGCCAAAGCCTGCCCAGATTTCGGGCGAGAACGGCCCAGAGGGCCAAAGCCTGCCCAGATGTGGGGCGAGAACGGCCCAGAGGGCCAAAGCCTGCCCAGATGTGGGGCGAGAACGGCCCAGAGGGCCAAAGCCTGCCCAGATGTGGGGCGAGAACGGCCCAGAGGGCCAAAGCCTGCCCAGATCTGGGGCGAGAACGGCCCAGAGGGCCAAAGCCTGCCCAGATCTGGGGCGAGAACGGCCCAGAGGGCCAAAGCCTGCCCAGATGTGGGGCGAGAACGGCCCAGAGGGCCAAAGCCTGCCCAGATGTGGGGCGAGAACGGCCCAGAGGGCCAAAGCCTGCCCAGATGTGGGGCGAGAACGGCCCAGAGGGCCAAAGCCTGCCCAGATGTGGGGCGAGAACGGCCCAGAGGGCCAAAGCCTGCCCAGATGTGGGGCGAGAACGGCCCAGAGGGCCAAAGCCTGCCCAGATGTGGGGCGAGAACGGCCCAGAGGGCCAAAGCCTGCCCAGATGTGGGGCGAGAACGGCCCAGAGGGCCAAAGCCTGCCCAGATCTGGGGCGAGAACGGCCCAGAGGGCCAAAGCCTGCCCAGATCTGGGGCGACAACGGCCCAGAGGGCCAAAGCCTGCCCAGATCTGGGGCGACAACGGCCCAGAGGGCCAAAGCCTGCCCAGATCTGGGGCGACAACGGCCCAGAGGGCCAAAGCCTGCCCAGATCTGGGGCGACAACGGCCCAGAGGGCCAAAGCCTGCCCAGATCTGGGGCGACAACGGCCCAGAGGGCCAAAGCCTGCCCAGATCTGGGGCGACAACGGCCCAGAGGGCCAAAGCCTGCCCAGATCTGGGGCGACAACGGCCCAGAGGGCCAAAGCCTGCCCAGATCTGGGGCGACAACGGCCCAGAGGGCCAAAGCCTGCCCAGATCTGGGGCGACAACGGCCCAGAGGGCCAAAGCCTGCCCAGATCTGGGGCGACAACGGCCCGAAGGGCCAAAGCCTGCCCAGATTTCGTTCGACAACAGCCCAAAGGGCCAAATCCTGCCCAGATGTGGGGCAAGAATGGCCCGAAGGGCCAAAGCCTGCCCAGATTTCAGCAGAACTTGCCATAAATGGCAAAAACATATCCATATTCAGGTCAAAACTGACCCAATAGTCCATGTGAAAGGTCTTTCAACGTTTTTGGGACACAGGAGACAGACGCTCACCGCAAGGATCCGGGCTCCGTGCAAGGGCGCTTGGGCGCCCTGTCAAGGCTCTTGGGTGCACCACAAGGGTCTGGGCTCCTCGAAAGGCTCTCGTGCACCATGCAAGGGTCTGGGCTCCGTGCAAAGGGTCTCATCCTCCGTGCAAGGGTGCTTGGGCTCACTGCAAGGATCCAGGCTCCGTGCAAGGGTCCTTGGGTGCTACGTAAAGAGTCCGGGCTCCGTGCAAAGGGCGCTTGGGTGCCCTGCAAAGGGTCTGGGCTCCGAGCAAAGCCCAGACGCACCGGCTGCAGCTGCTCAAGCGCGGCAAAGAGGGCTGAGAGGTACCAGGCATCGCTGCCCTCCGTCTCCCACGGGACAACTAGTCAACGCAGGGGTTTTTTGCCAGCCGCACACAGGGTCGGTGCCACCGTGAGCAGTACTTTTCGCGCAGTAGTAGGTGGCCGTGTCGTCGGCCTTCAGGCTGTTCATCTGCAGCGTGACCGTGCTCTGGGAGTTGTCCTTGGAGATGGTGAAGCGCCCTTTGACCGCCGGCGCGTAGTCTGTGCTACTACCACTGCTGCTAATACTCGCGACGTACTCAAGCCCCTTCCCGGGCGCCTGTCGCATCCATCCCATGCTGGTGCTGCTGAAGGTGAAGCCGGAGGCCTTGCAGACGAGGCGCAGGGACCCCCCGGGTTTCTGGGAGCCCCCTCCGGACTCGACCAGCTGCACGGCCGCCCGCAGCCCTGGGGAAGGAAGAAAGGACAGAATTGAGTCGCCCTGTCCCGGCATCGCCCCCCATATCCGCGCCCGGGGAGGGGGTCAGCGGGGCCGGGTCCTACCTGGCAGGGCTGCGAGGAGGAGGAGGAGGAAGGTGGAGGCCAAGTGGATGCCCATGGCGGAGAGGAGGAGGGTGGGGAAGACTGAGGATGTGCCACCATGGTGGGACCGGGGGGTTTTAAAGGCGCCGGGTGCCGGGGATTTGCATGGGAGGGGTCCGCCCCCTGCCCCCCTGCCCCGCCCGGTGTTTTAATTGCAAATCTCTGCTGGGTGCTCGTTAGCGGTAGGGATTTGAATTCTTTAATCGCAAGCTCTGCCGGGCACCCGTATCACTTGTTTACGCCGAATTATTTAATTGCTCCGTCTCCAGGGAATTCGTCACAGGTGTAGAGCGAGTTATCGAACTGCAAAATCTCTAGGGAATTCATCGCGGCCGTACGCCGAATTATTTAATTGCAAGCTCTGCAGCGCGCCCTTCCATCTTTTTTTTTTTTTTAAATAAAAACATATTTAATTGCAGTCTCTGTAGTGCACCCTCGCGTTTTATTTACGCTGGATTCTTTCATCGCAAGCTCCGCCGTGCCCTCGTCAATTTTTTTTTTTTTTGCACCGCGAATTCTTTAATCGCAAGCTCTGCAGCGGGCCCCGCAGCACTTCTTGGCAGTGCATTATTTAATTGCGAGCTCCGCCGAGCCCTCCCCCCTTCTTTAGCCCTGATTAATTTAATTGCGAGCTCTGCAAGGGCCTTGGTCGCTTATTTACCCCGAATTACTTAATCGCGAGCTCTGCAGCGCCCTTATCACAGAGGTGCACTGAATTAATTAATTGCGAACTCTGCAGTGCGCTTTTTAGCTCTTATTTACACGGAATTATTTAATTGCAACCTTTGCTGTGCGTCCTTACCGCTTCTTTGCACCAAATTATTTAACTGCGAGCTCTGCCGAGCCCTTTTGTCATTTATTTACCCCAAATAATTTAATTGCGAGCTCTGCAGTGCCCCTGTCATTTATTTACCCTGATTAATTTAATTGTGAACTCTGTCGAGCCCTCGTCATTTATTTACCCTGATCAATTTAATTGCGAGCTCTGCCGAGCCCTTTCGTGCCTTATTTACCCCAAATTATTTAGTTGCGAGCTCTGCAGTGCCCTCATCATTTATTTACCCCGAATTATTTAACTGCGAGCTCTGCAGTGCCCTTTTGTGCCTTATTTACCCCGAATTATTTAATTGCGAGCTCTGCTGAGCCCTCATCATTTATTTACCCCGATTAATTTAATTGCGAGCTCTGCAGTGCCCTTTTATGTCTTATTTACCCCAAATTATTTAACTGCGAGCTCTGCAGTGCCCTTTTGTGCCTTATTTACCCCGAATTATTTAACTGCAAGCTCTGCAGTGCCCTTTTGTGCCTTATTTACCCCAAATTACTTAATTGTGAGCTCTGCAGTGCCCTTGTCATTTATTTACCCCGAATTATTTAACTGCGAGCTCTGCAGTGCCCTTTTGTGCCTTATTTACCCCAAATCATTTAATTGCGAGCTCTGCAGTGCCCTCATCATTTATTTACCCCGAATTATTTAACTGCGAGCTCTGCAGTGCCCTTTTATGTCTTATTTACCCCGATTAATTTAATTGCGAGCTCTGCAGTGCCCTTTTGTGCCTTATTTACCCCAAATTATTTAACTGCGAGCTCTGCTGAGCCCTCATCATTTATTTACCCCGATTAATTTAATTGCGAGCTCTGCAGTGCCCTTTTATGCCTTATTTACCCTGATAAATTTAACTGCGAACTCTGCAGTGCCCTTTTGTGCCTTATTTACCCCAAATTATTTAACTGCGAGCTCTGCCGAGCCCTTGTCATTTATTTACCCCAAATTGTTTAACTGCGAGCTCTGCAGTGCCCTTTTGTGCCTTATTTACCCCAAATCATTTAATTGCGAGCTCTGCAGTGCCCTTTTGTGCCTTATTTACCCCAAATTATTTAACTGCGAGCTCTGCTGAGCCCTCATCATTTATTTACCCCGATTAATTTAATTGCGAGCTCTGCAGTGCCCTTTTATGCCTTATTTACCCTGATAAATTTAACTGCGAGCTCTGCAGTGCCCTTTTATGTCTTATTTACCCCAAATTATTTAACTGTGAGCTCTGCCGAGCCCTTGTCATTTATTTACCCCAAATCATTTAATTGCGAGCTCTGCAGTGCCCTTTTGTGCCTTATTTACCCCAAATTACTTAATTGTGAGCTCTGCAGTGCCCTTGTCATTTATTTACCCCGAATTATTTAACTGCGAGCTCTGCAGTGCCCTTTTGTGCCTTATTTACCCCAAATCATTTAATTGCGAGCTCTGCAGTGCCCTCATCATTTATTTACCCCGAATTATTTAATTGCGAGCTCTGCAGTGCCCCTTTTATGTCTTATTTACCCCAAATTATTTAACTGCGAGCTCTGCAGTGCCCTTTTGTGCCTTATTTACCCCAAATTATTTAACTGCGAGCTCTGCAGTGCGCCCTTACACCTTATTTCCACTTGAATTATTTAATTGCGAGCTCTTCCCGGCGCTCATTAATTCTTCGGGCTTAATTACTTAATTGCCCTCCCTGCCGTGCGCTCGTCTGGGTTGGATTATTTAATCGCAATCTCTGCAGCGCCCTCGTCACTGACGTCATCGGCGTCCCTTTGGGGTGGGAAGCCCGGAAATGAGCATTCCGGTTGCTCCCTTGCCCTCCCCCGCTGCTGTAACCCCTCCCCTCCCCTGACGCTGGGATTTTGGGGAAGACTCTGGGATTTTGGGACTGGGATGCTGATGCTCGGGGCAAGGATTTTGGGAAGATCCCGGGGGTTTGGGACGCAGGGCAGGGGCGTCTGGGCTCAGGGCAGGGATTTTTGGGAAGATGCTGGGATTTTGGGACGCAGGGCAGGGGTGTCTGAGCTCAGGGCAGGGATTTTTGGGAAGATGCTGGGATTTTTGGGACGCAGGGCAGGGGTGTCTGGGCTCAGGGCAGGGATTTTTGGGAAGATCCTGGGGTTTTGGGACGCAGGGCAGGGGTGTCTGAGCTCAGGGCAGGGATTTTTGGGAAGACGCTGGGGTTTTGGGACGCAGGGCGGGGCGTCTGAGCTCAGGGCAGGGATTTTTGGGAAGATCCTGGGGTTTTGGGACGCAGGGCAGGGGTGTCTGAGCTCAGGGCAGGGATTTTTGGGAAGACGCTGGGGTTTTGGGACGCAGGGCGGGGCGTCTGAGCTCAGGGCAGGGATTTTTGGGAAGATGCTGGGGTTTTGGGACGCAGGGCAGGGGTGTCTGGGCTCAGGGCAGGGATTTTTGGGAAGACGCTGGGGTTTTGGGACGCAGGGCGGGGCGTCTGAGCTCAGGGCAGGGATTTTTGGGAAGATGCTGGGATTTTTGGGACGCAGGGCAGGGGCGTCTGGGCTCAGGGCAGGGATTTTTGGGAAGACGCTGGGATTTTGGGACGCAGGGCAGGGGTGTCTGAGCTCAGGGCAGGGATTTTTGGGAAGACGCTGGGGTTTTGGGACGCAGGGCGGGGCGTCTGAGCTCAGGGCAGGGATTTTTGGGAAGATCCTGGGGTTTTGGGACGCAGGGCAGGGGCGTCTGAGCTCAGGGCGGGGATTTTTGGGAAGATCCTGGGGTTTTGGGACGCAGGGCAGGGGCGTCTGAGCTCAGGGCGGGGATTTTTGGGAAGATGCTGGGGTTTTGGGACGCAGGGCAGGGGTGTCTGAGCTCAGGGCAGGGATTTTTGGGAAGACGCTGGGATTTTGGGACGCAGGGCAGGGGTGTCTGAGCTCAGGGCAGGGATTTTTGGGAAGACGCTGGGGTTTTGGGACGCAGGGCGGGGCGTCTGAGCTCAGGGCAGGGATTTTTGGGAAGATGCTGGGATTTTTGGGACGCAGGGCAGGGGCGTCTGGGCTCAGGGCAGGGATTTTTGGGAAGACGCTGGGATTTTGGGACGCAGGGCAGGGGTGTCTGAGCTCAGGGCAGGGATTTTTGGGAAGATGCTGGGATTTTTGGGACGCAGGGCAGGGGTGTCTGAGCTCAGGGCAGGGATTTTTGGGAAGATGCTGGGATTTTTGGGACGCAGGGCAGGGGTGTCTGAGCTCAGGGCAGGGATTTTTGGGAAGATGCTGGGGTTTTGGGACGCAGGGCAGGGGTGTCTGAGCTCAGGGCAGGGATTTTTGGGAAGATGCTGGGGTTTTGGGACGCAGGGCAGGGGTGTCTGAGCTCAGGGCAGGGATTTTTGGGAAGATCCTGGGGTTTTGGGACGCAGGGCAGGGGTGTCTGAGCTCAGGGCAGGGATTTTTGGGAAGATGCTGGGATTTTTGGGACGCAGGGCAGGGGTGTCTGAGCTCAGGGCAGGGATTTTTGGGAAGATGCTGGGATTTTTGGAACGCAGGGCAGGGGTGTCTGAGCTCAGGGCAGGGATTTTTGGGAAGATGCTGGGGTTTTGGGACGCAGGGCAGGGGTGTCTGAGCTCAGGGCAGGGATTTTTTGGGAAGATGCTGGGTTTTTGGGGCGCAGGGCAGGGGTGTCTGAGCTCAGGGCAGGGATTTTTGGGAAGATGCTGGGATTTTTGGGACGCAGGGCAGGGGTGTCTGAGCTCAGGGCAGGGATTTTTGGGAAGATGCTGGGGTTTTGGGACGCAGGGCAGGGGTGTCTGAGCTCAGGGCAGGGATTTTTGGGAAGATGCTGGGTTTTTGGGACGCAGGGCAGGGGTGTCTGAGCTCAGGGCAGGGGTCTGGGCTTGGTGCAAGGATTTTGGGAAGTTTCTGGGTGCCTGCCGCACCGAGACCACGCCGGAACTGCTGGAGGTGAAGCCAGAGCCCTTGCGGAGGAGGTGCAGGACAGGGGTTTTTGGCCAAAAGCCGAGGATTTGGGCTCGATAAAGGGTTTTGTGCTTGGTGCAAGGGTCCAGCCTTGCTACGACACCTGGGCCTTTGTGCAAGGATGTCGGGAAGTTGCTGGGATTTGGGGGACGCGGTGCCGGGGTCGCCGCCGCCGCCACCACCAGCACTTTTCGTGCAGTAGTAGGTGGCCGTGTCGTCGGCCTTCAGGCTGTTCATCTGCAGCGTGACCGTGCTCCGGGAGTCGTCCCTGGCGATGGTGAAGCGCCCTTCCACCGCCGGCGCGTAGTCTGTGCCACCATTGTAGTTAATACCCGTGACGTACTGGGTCGCACCCAGAGCATGAAGTAGCTGCTGAAGGTGAAGCCGGAGGCCTTGCAGGGGAGGCGCAGGGCACAAATTTGGGTCAAGAGCTGGGGATTTGGGCACCGTGAAGGGTTTGGGCTTGCTGCAGGGCCGCAGGCTGGGTGCAAGGGTCGGTGTTTAGTGCAACGGTCCGGGCTCGGTGCGAACGGTCCAGGCTCAGGGCAAGGACCTGGGTTTGGCGCACGGGTCTGCGTTAGTCGCAAGGGTTCAGGCTGGCTGCAGGGGTTTTTCCGGAAGGTGCTGGGGTTTTGGGGACCCAGCGCAGGGACGTAGGGGCACGGTGCCGGGGTTGGTGCCACCACTACTATAAGCTTCTCTCGCGCAGTAGTAGGTGGCCGTGTCGTCGGCCTTCAGGCTGTTCATCTGCAGCGTGACCGTGCTCTGGGAGTTGTCCTTGGAGATGGTGAAGCGCCCTTTGACCGCCGGCGCGTACCATGTGCTACTACCATCGCTGGTAATAACCGCGACGTACTCGAGCCCCTTCCCGGGCGCCTGTCGCACCCAGAACATGCTGTAGCTGCCGAAGGTGAAGCCGGAGGCCGTGCAGGGGCCTGGGCTCGGGGCAGGGGTGCAGCAAGGGGTGCAGAGATTAAACTGGGTGTTGGGTTTCTGCACCGTGCAAGGATTTGGGCACCGTGCAGGGGGCCAGGCTGGCTACAAGGGTCCAAGCTGGGTGCGATAAGTCCGGGCTCAGGGCAAACGGTCGAGGCTCGGGGCAAGGATCTGGCTTTGGCGCAGGGGTCTGGGTGGAAGGTTCCAGGTTGGGGGCAGGGGGTTTCGGGAAGATGCTGGGATGTGTGGACACAGTGCAGGGGTGTCGGGGCACGGCGCCGTACCACCACCACCATAACATTTCGCGCAGTAGTAGGTGGCCGTGTCGTCGGCCTTCAGGCTGTTCATCTGCAGCGTGAGCGTGCTCTGGGAGTTGTCCTTGGAGATGGTGAAGCGCCCTTGCACCGCCGGCGCGTAGTATGTGCTACTACCACTGCTGTAAATACTCGCGACCCACTCGAGCCCCTTCCCGGGCGCCTGTCGCGCCCAAACCATGTAGGTGCTGCTGAAGGTGAAGCCGGAGCCCTTGCAGACGAGGCGCAGGGACCCCCCCGGGTGTCTGGGAGCCCCCTCCGGACTCGACCAGCTGCTCGGCCGCCCGCAGCCCTGGGGAGGGGGGAGAAGGGGAGACACCCCCCACCCCCCCACGTCCCCCTGTTCCTTGTTTCCAGGCTGGGACCAGCCTCGGGGGAGCAAAACTGGGGTCCTGGGGGAGGAGGGGGGGTGTGTGTGTGTGCGGTCTGGGCAGAGGGAGGGGTCTGGGCTCTGCATAAGCATCCCGGGCTTGGCGCAAAGGATCTGAGCGTCTTGCAAGTGTCCCGGGATGGGGCAGGGGTCCGGGCTGGCCGCAAGGCTCCTGGTTTCGGGAAGGCATCCAGGCAAAAGGTCTGAGCATCGTGTAGGGGTCCGGGCTCAGTCCAGAGGGTCCGGGCTCAGGGGCTTGGAGCAGTGGTTTGGGTTTGGTACAGGGGTCCAAAGCTGGGCGGAGAATTCCGGGCGTGGGGACGGGGTCCGTACCCAGTGGAACGGTTTCGGGAACGCCGGGACACGGCGCCGGGATATCCGGGCTCAGGGCGGGGGTTGGGGCTTCATACAAGGGTCTGGCCTCGATGCAGAAAGTCCAGGCTGGGTGCAAGGGTCCCAGCTGGTTGCAACAGGGTCCGGGCTGGGAGCAAAGGGCGCAGGTTTGGGGAAAGGATTTGGTTTTAGGGCACGGCTACAGGTTCAGTGCAGGGTTTCCGGGAAGATGCTGGGATCTGGGGACCCGGGGCGGGGGGTGTTGGGGCACAGCGCAAGCGTCGGTGCCACCACCACTACCACCAGCTTGTTTCGCGCAGTAGTAGGTGGCCGTGTCGTCGGCCTTCAGGCTGTTCATCTGCAGCGTGACCGTGCTCCGGGAGTTGTCCCTGGAGATGGTGAAGCGCCCTTTGACCGCCGGCGCGTAAGCTGTGTAACTACCACCACCGTAGCCAATACCCGCGACGTACTCAAGCCCCTTCCCGGGCGCCTGTCGCGCCCAAGCCATGTTGTAGCTGCTGAAGGTGAAGCCGGAGGCCTTGCAGGGGAGGCGCAGGGCACAAATTTGGGTCAAGAGCTGGGGATTTGGGCACCGTGAAGGGTTTGGGCTTGCTGCAGGGCCGCAGGCTGGGTGCAAGGGTCGGTGTTTAGTGCAACGGTCCGGGCTCGGTGCGAACGGTCCAGGCTCAGGGCAAGGACCTGGGTTTGGCGCACGGGTCTGCGTTAGTCGCAAGGGTTCAGGCTGGCTGCAGGGGTTTTTCCGGAAGGTGCTGGGGTTTTGGGGACCCAGCGCAGGGACGTAGGGGCACGGTGCCGGGGTTGGTGCCGCCACCACAACCAGCAGCTTTCGCGCAGTAGTAGGTGGCCGTGTCGTCGGCCTTCAGGCTGTTCATCTGCAGCGTGACCGTGCTCTGGGAGTTGTCCTTGGAGATGGTGAAGCGCCCTTTGACCGCCGGCGCATACCCTGTGTAACTACCATCGCTGGTAATACCCGCGACGTACTCGAGCCCCTTCCCGGGTGCCGATCGCGCCCAAACCATGTAGGTGCTGCTGAAGGTGAAGCCGGAGCCCTTGCAGACGAGGCGCAGGGACCCCCCGGGTTTCTGGGAGCCCCCTCCGGACTCGACCAGCTGCTCGGCCGCCCGCAGCCCTGGGGAGGGAGGAGAAGGGGAGACACCCCCCCACCCCCCCAGGCCCCCCTGTTCCTTGTTTCCAGGCTGGGACCAGCCTCGGGGGAGCAAAACTGGGGTCCTGGGGTCGGGGGGTGGGGGGTTGGGGTGTCTGGGCTGAGTGCAAGGGTGTGGAATCGCTGCAACGGTCCGGGGCTGGGTGCAAGAGTCCTCACTTGGTGTGAAGGATCTGGGCTCAGGGCAGGGTTTTGAGAAGGTGCTGGGATTTGGGGACACAGGGCAGGGCCGTCCGGGCTCAGGGCAGGGGTCTGGCCTTGGCGCAAGTGTCCAGGCTGAGTGCAAGGGTTTCGGGACGATGCTGAGATGTCGGGGGCACGGCGCCGGGATGGTGGGGGCACGGCGCCGGGGGGTCTGGGCTTCGGGCAGGCAGATGCACCGGCTGCAGCCGGCGCGGCGCAGAGCGCTGGGGGCTGCCAGGCATCGCTGCCTCCTGCCTCCCGCGAGGACGCCGCTCGCCTGCGGTTTTCCTGCCCAGACACGGGGTCGGTGCCGCCACCACCACCACTACCACCACCTCCTTTCGCGCCGTAGTAGGTGGCCGTGTCGTCGGCCTTCAGGCTGTTCATCTGCAGCGTGAGCGTGCTCCGGGAGTCGTCCCTGGCGATGGTGAAGCGCCCTTGCACCGCCGGCGCGTAGTAGGTGGGACTACCACCGCTGTTAATACTCGCGACCCACTCGAACCCCTTCCCGGGCGCCTGTCGCACCCACTGCATGGAGTAGCTGCTGGAGGAGCCCCCTCCCCAAAATCTTCCTTCTCTCGTTCCAGGCTGGGGGGGGGGGGGCTTTGGGCGCCGTGCAGGGGTTTGGGGGTCCCCGGGCTGGAGGAGGCAGGGTGCAGGGATGGGGCCTGGGTGCAAGGGGCGGGAGCCGGGCAGGGGGTCCGGGGACGGGGCAGGGAGCTGGGTGCGGGCAGGGGTCTGTACAAGGAGCAGGGGTTTTTAGCTCAGGGGATGAGTCCGTGCTTGGAGCGGGGGTTTCCGGAAGGCGCTGGGATGTTGGGGTGCAGGGCAGGGCTGCTCAGGCTCGGGGCAAAGGGTTTCACCAAGATGCCGGGACGCAGGAAGACTTTGACTCGAGTGACGGGGCGTACCGTGTGTCACTACCGTCGCTCCAAATACACGCGACCCACTCGAGCCCCTTCCCGGGCGCCTGTCGCGCCCAAACCATGTTGGCGCTGCCGAAGGTGAAGCTGGAGCCCTTGCAGACGAGGCCCAGGGACCCCCCCCGGGTGCCTGGGAGCCCCCTCCGGACTCGACCAGCTGCTCGGCCGCCCGCAGCCCTGGGGAGGGGGGAGAAGGGGAGACACCCCCCCTTCCCCCCCAGGCCCCCCTGTTCCTTGCTTCCAGGCTGGGACCAGCCTCGGGGGAGCAAAAATGGGGTGCTGGGGGGGGGGGGGGTCTGGGCAGAGGAAGGGGTCCGGGCTCATTTCAGAGGTTCGGGGCAGGGGTCTGGGCTCGGTGCAAGGTTTCGGGGCCCGGAGCAAAGGGTGTCAGCATCGTGGCAGGGGTGCGGGCTGGGTCCAAGGGTCCGGGCCGGGTGCAGTGGTCTGGGTTCGGGGCAGGGGTTTTAGGAAGGTGCTGGGATATGGGGGAACACCGCAGGGATGTTTGGGCTCGGTGCAAGGGCGTGGGCTCGGTGTAAAGAGTCCAGGCTTGGTGCGAGGAGCCCGGGCTCCAGGCAGGGGGCTGGGCTTGGTACCAAAGATCCAGGTTCAGTGCAAGGATCTGGGCTCGGGGCAAGGGGTTTTTGGGAAGACGCTGAGATGCTGGGACACTGGTGCCATCGTCTCTGCCACCATAATCAGCTTTCGCGCAGTAGTAGGTGGCCGTGTCGTCGGCCTTCAGGCTGTTCATCTGCAGCGTGAGCGTGCTCTGGGAGTTGTCCCTGGAGATGGTGAAGCGCCCTTTGACCGCCGACGCGTAGTCTGTGCCACTACCATCGTAGCTAATACCCGCGACGAACTCGAGCCCCTTCCCGGGCGCCTGTCGCACCCATTCCATGCCTTTGCTGCTGAAGGTGAAGCCGGAGCCCTTGCAGAGGAGGCGCGGGAGAGGGTTTTCGGGTCAAGACCCAGAGATCACGCACCCTGCGGGTGTTTGGGCTGGGTGCAGGGGTCCGGGCTCGGGACGGGGATTTGGGGGAGAAGCCGAGAAGTTGGGGAACCAGTTGATGTGGGGTTTTTTTCCCCAGCCCCACACACACCACCATCAGCATTTTTCGCGCAGTAGTAGGTGGCCGTGTCGTCGGCCTTCAGGCTGTTCATCTGCAGCGTGAGCGTGCTCTGGGAGGTGTCCCTGGCGATGGTGAAGCGCCCTTTGACCGCCGGCGCGTAGTTTGTGCTACTACCATCCTTGTCAATACCCGCGACCCACTCGAGCCCCTTCGCAGGCGCCTCTCGCGCCCAAATCACGCACCCATCCCCGCGCCGGCTCCCCCAAATCCCAGCAACTTTCAGAAACCCCCCCCCCGGCCTCCTTCCTGGACCCCTGCGCCCAGCCTGGTCCCTCGCACCCGGCCTGCACCCCCCCTAACCCCACGCCCTTGCCCTGAGCCTCGACTGATCGCCCCCAGCCCGGATTTATGGCATCGCAGCCGGATCCTTTGCCGCCAGCCCCGGCCCGGCACGGTGCCCACCCCCCCGGCTCTTGAACCGGCTGGATGCTGCCCCCACAGCCCCGTAGTCTGTACCGCCGGCACCGGTGATTTTTGCGACCCGCTCCAGCCCCTTCCCGGGTGCCTGTCGCAGCCGGTCCGTGCCGGAGGTGAAGCCGGAGGCCTTGCAGGGGAGGCGCAGGGCACAAATTTGGGTCAAGAGCTGGGGATTTGGGCACCGTGAAGGGTTTGGGCTTGCTGCAGGGCCGCAGGCTGGGTGCAAGGGTCGGTGTTCAGTGCAACGGTCCGGGCTCCGTGTGAACGGTCCAGGCTCAGGGCAAGGACCTGGGTTTGGCGCACGGGTCTGCGTTAGTCGCAAGGGTTCAGGCTGGCTGCAGGGGTTTTTCCGGAAGGTGCTGGGGTTTTGGGGACCCAGCGCAGGGACGTAGGGGCACGGTGCCGGGGTTGGTGCCACCACTACTATAAGCTTCTCTCGCGCAGTAGTAGGTGGCCGTGTCGTCGGCCTTCAGGCTGTTCATCTGCAGCGTGACTGTGCTCTGGGAGTTGTCCTTGGAGATGGTGAAGCGCCCTTGCACCGCCGGCGCGTAGTCTGTGCTACTACCACTGCTGTAAATACCCGCGATGAACTCGAGCCCCTTCCCGGATGCCGATCGCGCCCACTGCATTTCGTAGCTGCTGAAGGTGAAGCCGGAGCCCTTGCAGACGAGGCGCAGGGACCCCCCGGGTTTCTGGGAGCCCCCTCCGGACTCGACCAGCTGCACGGCCGCCCGCAGCCCTGGGGAAGGAAGAAAGGACAGAATTGAGTCGCCCGGTCCCGGCATCGCCCCCCATATCCGCGCCCGGGGAGGGGGTCAGCGGGGCCGGGTCCTACCTGGCAGGGCTGCGAGGAGGAGGAGGAAGGTGGGGGCGGGGGGGCTGATCCGGGACGTGTCCTGCTGGGGAGGGGGGGGGGTCCTCTCCACCCAGGGCGGGGGGCTCGAGTTGGTCGGGACGATGGTTAAACCGAAGGAGGGTGCCAGGGGGCTTGAGCACCCCTGTCCCTGCCCGGCTCCCGGACCCGTTTCCAGACCCCTGACCCACCCCAGGACCCCTGGAACCGAGCCCGGACCCCTTGAACTGAGCCCAGACCCCTTGAACCGAGCCCGGACCCCTGGAACCGAGCCTGGACCCCTTGAACTGAGCCCGGACCCCTTGAACCGAGCCTGGACCCCTGGAACCGAGCCTGGACCCCTGCCCTAATCGCTGACCCCTTGCACCAAGGACGTGTCGTCACATCCCATTATCTTCCCCAACCCCTTGCACTGAATCCAAATTCCTGCCCCACGTCCAGACCCCCTGTCTGTGCCCAGCTCCCCACCCCGTGCCCGGACACCCCATGCGTTGTGCACCCCCCAGGGCAGGAGATTTTGGCAGGGTGCAGGGGTTTGGGGGTCCCCGGGCTGGAGCAGGCAGGGTGCAAGGATGGGTTCTGGGTGCAAGTGGCAGGAGCCGGGCAGGGGGTCCGGGGACGGGGCAGGGGTTTAGGCACGATGCAAGGGTCTGGGTGCCCTGCAGTGATTCGGGTGCAGCACAGCGGGCTGGATGCTGCCCCTGTAGTCTGTGCCGCCGCCGGTGACTTCTGCGAGCCGCTCGAGCCCCTTCCCCGGGCGCCTGTCGCACCCCGAAAACATCGTAGCTGCTGAAGAAGCAGCCAGAGCCCTTGCGGAGGAGGTGCAGGACAGGGGTTTTTGGCCAAAAGCCGAGGATTTGGGCTCGATAAAGGGTTTTGTGCTTGGTGCAAGGGTCCAGCCTTGCTACGAGACCTTTGTGCAAGGATGTCGGGAAGTTGCTGGGATTTGGGGGACGCGGTGCCGGGGTCGCCGCCGCCGCCGCCACCACCAGCACCAGCTTTCGCGCAGTAGTAGGTGGCCGTGTCGTCGGCCTTCAGGCTGTTCATCTGCAGCGTGACCGTGCTCTGGGAGTTGTCCCTGGAGATGGTGAAGCGCCCTTTGACCGCCGGCGCGTACTCTGTGTAACTACCATCGCTGCCAATACGCGCGACGAACTCGAGCCCTTTCCCGGGCGCCTGTCGCATCCATCCCATGCCGGTGCTGCTGAAGGCGAAGCCGGAGGCTTTGCAGAGCCGGCGCGGGGACCCCGCCCGCCCCCCCGGGTGTCCAGGCTCGGTCTAAGGGTGCCGACCTCGGAGCAAAAGGCCTGGGCGTTGTGTTGCGGTCCAGGCTGGGTTCAGGGGTCCAGGTTTGGTTCAGGGGTTTTGGGAAGGTGCTGGGAATGGGGGAACACCGCAGGGATGTTTGGGCTCGGTGCAAACAGTCCAGGCTCGGTGCAAGGGGTCCAGGGTCAGGGCAGGGGTCCAGGCTTGGTTCAAAGGGTCCGGGCTCGGTTCAAGGGGTCCGGGCTCGGTTCAAGGGGTCCGGGCTCGGTTCAAGGGGTCTGGGCTCAGTTCAAGGGGTCCTGGGGTGGGTCAGGGGTCTGGAAAGGGGTCTGGGAGCCGGGCAGGGACAGGGGTGCTCAAGCCCCCTGGCACCCTCCTTCGGTTTAACCATCGTCCCGACCAACTCGAGCCCCCGCCCTGGGTGGAGAGGACCCCCCCCTCCCCAGCAGGACACGTCCCGGATCAGCCCTCCCCCCCCCCCCCCACCTTCCTCCTCCTCCTCGCAGCCCTGCCAGGTAGGACCCGGCCCCGCTGACCCCCTCCCCGGGCGCGGATATGGGGGGCGATGCCGGGACCGGGCGACTCAATTCTGTCCTTTCTTCCTTCCCCAGGGCTGCGGGCGGCCGTGCAGCTGGTCGAGTCCGGAGGGGGCTCCCAGAAACCCGGGGGGTCCCTGCGCCTCGTCTGCAAGGCCTCCGGATTCGACTTCAGCAGCAAAGCCATGTACTGGGTGCGACAGGCGCCCGGGAAGGGGCTCGAGTACGTCGCGTATATTAGCAAGGGTGGTAGCCCAGACTACGCGCCGGCGGTGCAAGGGCGCTTCACCATCTCCAAGGACAACTCCCGGAGCACGGTCACGCTGCTGATGAACAGCCTGAAGGCCGACGACGCGGCCACCTACTGCAGAAGGAAAAGTACTTGTGGTAGCACGACCCCGTCTGCGGCTGAGAAAAAAAAAACCCTATTAACCGCTTTTCCCGGGGGAGGCGGCGATGCCTGGCGGTGCCCGGCCCCGTCGCCCTCTGCCCGACTGCCTGAACTGCACCCGGACCCCGGCCACGAGCCCAGACCCGCCCCCCCCCCCCCGTCCTGCGCACCCAGCCCCCGGCCCTGCACCCCGCCCGCTCCGTCCCATTGACCCCTACGCCCTGCACGGAACCGAAACCCCCTGCCCCGAGCCCAAACCTCCGCAGGGTGCCCAAACTCCTGCCCTCGGCCTAGACCCACAGCGTCATCCTCGAACGTGGATGCGCTGCGCTCCCCGAATCCCGGCATCCGCCCGAAACCCTTGCGCCGAGCCCAGACCCCTGCACCGAGCCTGAACATCACTGCACCGTGTCTCCAAATCCCAGCATCCGTCCCAGCGACCCCCAAAGCCCTGCACGGTGCCCGAATCCTCTGTCCTGACCCCAAACCCCGCCCTGAGCCTGAATCCCTGTCCCAAGCCATGTCCTGCAAGGGCTCCGGCTTCACCTTCAGCAGCAAAGCCATGAACTGGGTGCGACAGGCGCCCGGGAAGGGGCTCGAGCTCGTCGCGGATATTAACAACGATGGTAGTAGCACAGTTTACGCGCCGGCGGTGCAAGGGCGCTTCACCATCTCCAGGGACAACTCCCAGAGCACGCTCACGCTGCAGATGAACAGCCTGAAGGCCGACGACACGGCCACCTACTACTGCGCGAAAAGTACTGGTGGTGGTGGCACCGACCAGAAAGCTGCTGCTGATGGCAGAGACGCTGGTTCCCTTCCCCGACATCTCTCCGCTGTGTCCCCAAATCCCAGCACCTTCCGGAAACCCCTGCACCCAGCCTGGACCCCCTGCCTCGAGCTTCGGCCGTTTGCACTGACAACGGACCCTTGCACCGAGCCTGGAGCCCGCGCACCGGACCCCTGAACCCAGCCTGGACCCTTGCAATAAGTCTTGACCCTTTGGACCAAGCCTGGACCGGTGCAACCAGCCCGGACCCCTGTGGAGCGCTCAGACCCTTTCCTCTGAGCCCGGACCCCTTCCTGTGCCCAGACCGCCCCCCCCTCCTCCCCCCCAGCACCCCAGTTTTGCTCCCCAAAGGCTGGTCCCAGCCTGGAAGCAAGGAACAGGGGGGCTTGGGGGGGTGGGGGGTGTCTCCCCTTCTCCCCCCTCCCCAGGGCTGCGGGCGGCCGTGCAGCTGGTCGAGTCCGGAGGGGGCTCCCAGACACCCGGGGGGGGTCCCTGCGCCTCGTCTGCAAGGGCTCCGGCTTCACCTTCAGCAGCACCGACATGGTTTGTGCGCGACAGTGCGCCCGGGAAGGGGTTCGAGTGGGCGGCGATCGCTAACAGCTTTGGTAGCACAGGCTACGCGCCGGCGGTGCAAGGGCGCTTCACCATCGCCAGGGACGACTCCCGGAGCACGCTCACGCTGCAGATGAACAGCCTGAAGGCCGACGACACGGCCACCTACTACTGCGCGAAAGAAGCTGGTGGTGGCGGCACCGACCCCGTGTCTGGGCAGGAAAACCGCAGGCGAGCGGCGTCCTCGCGGGAGGCAGGAGGCAGCGATGCCTGGCAGCCCCCAGCGCTCTGCGCCGTGCCGGCTGCAGCCGGTGCATCTGCCTGCCCGAAGCCCAGACCCCCCGGCGCCGTGCCCCCACCATCCCGGCGCCGTGCCCCCGACATCTCAGCATCGTCCCGAAACCCTTGCACTGGGCTCAGACCTCTGCCCCAAGCCCAGACTCTTGCAGCGATCCCGGACCCCTGCACCGAGCCGGGATCCTTTGCCCCGAGCCTGGATCCCTGTACCGAGCCGGGATCCTTTGCCCCCAGCCAGGATCCTTTGCCCCAAGCCCAGATCCCTGCACTGAGCCCGGATCCTTTGCCCTGAGCCCGGATCCCTGCACCGAGCTGGGATCCTTTGCCCCGAGCCGGGATCCTTTGCCCCGAGCCGGGATCCTTTGCCCCGAGCCTGGATCCCTGCACTGAGCCGAGATTCTTTTCCCCGAGCCCAGGTCCCTGCACTGAGCCCGGATCCTTTGCCCTGAGCCCGGATCCCTGCACCGAGCTGGGATCCTTTGACCCAAGCCAGGATCCCTGCCCCGAGCCGGGATCCTTTGCCCCGAGCCCGGATCCCTGCACTGAGCCGAGATTCTTTTCCCCGAGCCCAGGTCCCTGCACTGAGCCCGGATCCTTTGCCCCGAGCTGGGATCCTTTGCCCTGAGCCAGGATCCCTGCACCGAGCTGGGATCCTTTGCCCCGAGCCAGGATCCTTTGCCCCGAGCCGGGATCCTTTGCCCCAAGCCCAGATCCCTGCACTGAGCTGGGATCCTTTGCCCTGAGCCCGGATCCCTGCACCGAGCTGGGATCCTTTGACCCAAGCCGGGATCCTTTGCCCCGAGCCGGGATCCTTTGCCCCGAGCCGGGATCCCTGCACTGAGCTGGGATCCTTTGCCCCAAGCCGGGATCCCTGCACCGAGCCGGGATCCTTTGCCCCGAGCCGGGATCCCTGCACCGAGCCGGGATCCTTTGCCCCGAGCCGGGATCCTTTGCCCCAAGCCCAGATCCCTGCACTGAGCCCGGATCCTTTGCCCTGAGCCCGGATCCCTGCACCGAGCTGGGATC
Organism: Spheniscus humboldti; assembly: GCA_027474245.1. Taxonomy (NCBI): domain Eukaryota; kingdom Metazoa; phylum Chordata; class Aves; order Sphenisciformes; family Spheniscidae; genus Spheniscus; species Spheniscus humboldti. The sequence continues at coordinate 17,344 of CM049918.1, read as the reverse complement.
CTTTGACCCAAGCCGGGATCCTTTGCCCCGAGCCGGGATCCTTTGCCCCGAGCCCGGATCCCTGCACTGAGCCGAGATTCTTTTCCCCGAGCCCAGGTCCCTGCACTGAGCCCGGATCCTTTGCCCTGAGCCCGGATCCCTGCACCGAGCTGGGATCCTTTGACCCAAGCCAGGATCCCTGCCCCGAGCCGGGATCCTTTGCCCCGAGCCCGGATCCCTGCACTGAGCCGAGATTCTTTTCCCCGAGCCCAGGTCCCTGCACTGAGCCCGGATCCTTTGCCCCGAGCTGGGATCCTTTGCCCTGAGCCAGGATCCCTGCACCGAGCTGGGATCCTTTGCCCTGAGCCGGGATCCTTTGCCCCGAGCCGGGATCCTTTGCCCCAAGCCCAGATCCCTGCACTGAGCCCGGATCCTTTGCCCTGAGCCCGGATCCCTGCACCGAGCTGGGATCCTTTGACCCAAGCCGGGATCCTTTGCCCCGAGCCGGGATCCTTTGCCCCGAGCCGGGATCCCTGCACTGAGCTGGGATCCTTTGCCCCAAGCCGGGATCCCTGCACCGAGCCGGGATCCTTTGCCCCGAGCCTGGACCCTCGCTCTGTGCCCCGACATCCCTGCGCTGTTCCCGGCATCTTCCCAAATCCCTTGCCCCAGGGCCGGACCCTTGCAGCCGGGCTTGAGCCTCGCCCTGAACCCCGAGCCTGGACGGTTTTCACCGAGCCCAGACCCCTGCACCCAGCCCGGACCCTTTGCAATGAGCCCGGACCTCTGCGGGGTGCCCAAATCCCCAGATCTCCACCCAAACTCCTCCGCAAGGCCTCCGGCTTCACCTCCGGCACCTCCGGCACGGACCGGCTGCGACAGGCGCCCGGGAAGGGGGGCTGGAGCGGGTCGCAAAAATCACCGGCACCGGCGCCGGCGGTACAGACTACGGGGCTGTGGGGGCAGCATCCAGCCGGTTCAAGAGCCGGGGGGGTGGGCACCGTGCCGGGCCGGGGCTGGCGGCAAAGGATCCGGCTGCGATGCCATAAATCCGGGCTGGGGGCGATCAGTCGAGGCTCAGGGCAAGGGCGTGGGGTTAGGGGGGGTGCAGGCCGGGTGCGAGGGACCAGGCTGGGTGCAGGGGTCCAGGAAGGAGGCCGGGTGGGGGGTTCTGAAAGTTGCTGGGATTTGGGGGAGCCGGCGCGGGGATGTCGGGGCACGGCGCACGTGTCCGCGCCATCACCCGAAGCGCTTTTGGCGCACCGCCGGCGTGTGGTGCAAGCCACCACCGCTGCTAATACCCCCGACCCGCTCCAGCCCCTTCCCGGCCGCGCGCGACACCCACTCCATGCCGTAGCTGCCGAAGGTGAAGCCGGAGCCCTCGCCGGGGTCTGGGTTTGATGCAAAGGGCCTAGGTTCGGAGCAAGGGTCCAAGCTTAGGACAGGGGTCCAGGCTCGGTTCAAGGGGTCCGGGCTCAGTTCAAGGGGTCCAGGCTCGGTTCAAGGGGTCCGGGCTCAGTTCAAGTGGTCCGGGCTCGGTTCAAGGGGTCCGGGCTCGGTTCAAGGGGTCTGGGCTCAGTTCAAGTGGTCCGGGCTCGGTTCAAGGGGTCTGGGCTCGGTTCAAGGGGTCCGGGCTCGGTTCAAGGGGTCTGGGCTCGGTTCAAGGGGTCCGGGCTCGGTTCAAGGGGTCTGGGCTCGGTTCAAGGGGGTCTGGGCTCAGTTCAAGGGGTCCAGGCTCGGTTCGAGGGGTCCGGGCTCAGTTCAAGGGGTCCGGGCTCGGTTCAAGGGGTCCGGGCTCAGTTCAAGGGGTCCTGGGGTGGGTCAGGGGTCTGGAAAGGGGTCCGGGAGCCGGGCAGGGACAGGGGTGCTCAAGCCCCCTGGCACCCTCCTTCGGTTTAACCATCGTCCCGACCAACTCGAGCTCCCCCCCGGGTGGAGAGGACCCCCCCCCCTCCCCAGCAGGACACGTCCCGGATCAGCCCCCCCCCCCCCCCCCCACCTTCCTCCTCCTCCTCGCAGCCCTGCCAGGTAGGACCCGGCCCCGCTGACCCCCTCCCCGGGCGCGGATATGGGGGGCGATGCCGGGACCGGGCGACTCAATTCTGTCCTTTCTTCCTTCCCCAGGGCTGCGGGCGGCCGTGCAGCTGGTCGAGTCCGGAGGGGGCTCCCAGAAACCCGGGGGGTCCCTGCGCCTCGTCTGCAAGGCCTCCGGCTTCACCTTCAGCAGCTTCGGCATGTACCGGGCGCGATCGGCACCCGGGAAGGGGCTGGAGCCGGTCGCAGGCGTTGACACCGGTGGTAGCACATGGTACGCGCCGGCGGTCAAAGGGCGCTTCACCATCTCCAGGGACAACTCCCAGAGCACGGTCACGCTGCAGATGAACAGCCTGAAGGCCGACGACACGGCCACCTACTACTGCGCGAAAGCTGGTGCTGGTGGTGGCGGCCGGGCCCCGGCTCCGGGCCCCAACGTCACCGTGCCGGGTCCCCAAATCTTCCCAAAAACTCCCTGCACCCAGCCCGGACCCCAACACCCAGATGAGATCCTTGCCTTAAACCTCGACCATTTGCCCCAAACTTCGACTGTTTTTGCCCCAAACCTTGACCGTGTTTGCCCCAAACCTCGATCATTTGCCACAAACCTTGACTATTTGCCCCAAACTTCGACTGTTTGCCCCAAACCTCAACTGTCTTTGCCCCAAACCTCGACCGTTTGCCCCAAACTTCGACTGTTTTGGCCCCAAACTTCGACCATTTGCCCCAAACCTCGACCGTTTGCCCCAAACCTCGACCGCTTTTGCCCCAAACTTCGACTATTTGCCCCAAACCTCGACCGCTTTTGCCCCAAACTTCGACCATTTGCCCCAAACCTCGACCATTTTTGCCCCAAACTTCGACCATTTTTGCCCCAAACCTCAACTCTTTGCCCCAAACCTTGACTATTTGCCCCAAACCTCGACCGTTTGCCCCAAACCTTAACTATTTGCCCCAAACCTCGACTGTTTTTGCCCCAAACCTCGACCATTTGCCCAAACCTTGACCGTTTGCCCCAAACTTCGACCATTTTTGCCCCAAACTTTGACCATTTTTGCCCCAAACCTCAACCATTTGCCCCAAACCTTGACCGTTTGCCCCAAACTTCGACCATTTTTGCCCCAAACTTCGACCATTTTTGCCCCAAACCTCGACTGTCTTTGCCCCAAACCTCAACTATTTGCCCCAAACCTCGACCGTTTGCCCCAAACTTCGACCATTTTTGCCCCAAACTTCGACCATTTTTGCCCCAAACCTCGACTGTTTTTGCCCCAAACCTTGACTCTTTGCCCCAAACCTCGACCGTTTGCCCCAAACTTCGACCATTTGCCCCAAACCTCGACTATTTGCCCCAAACCTTGACCGTTTGCCCCAAACCTTGACTGTTTGCCCCAAACTTCGACTGTTTTTGCCCCAAACCTCAACCGTTTGCCCCAAACTTCGACCATTTGCCCCAAACCTCGACTATTTGCCCCAAACCTCAACTGTCTTTGCCCCAAACCTTGACCATTTGCCCCAAACCTCGACTCTTTACCCCAAACTTTGACCATTTTTGCCCCAAACCTCGACCGTTTGCCCCAAACCTCGACTGTTTTTGCCCCAAACCTTGACTCTTTGCCCCAAACCTCGACTGCCTTTGCCCCAAACTTCAACCATTTTTGCCCCAAACTTCGACCATTTTTGCCCCAAACCTCAACTGTCTTTGCCCCAAACCTCGACCGTTTGCCCCAAACCTCGACTGTTTTGGCCCCAAACTTCGACCATTTGCCCCAAACCTCGACTGTTTGCCCCAAACTTCGACCATTTGCCCCAAACCTCGACTATTTGCCCCAAACCTCAACTGTCTTTGCCCCAAACCTTGACCGTTTGCCCCAAACCTTGACTCTTTGCCCCAAACTTCGACCATTTTTGCCCCAAACCTCGACTATTTGCCCCAAACCTTGACCGTTTGCCCCAAACCTCGACTATTTGCCCCAAACCTTGACCGTTTGCCCCAAACCTCGACTATTTGCCCCAAACCTCAACTGTCTTTGCCCCAAACCTCGATCATTTGCCCCAAACCTCGACTATTTGCCCCAAACCTCGACCATTTGCCCCAAACCTTGACTCTTTGCCCCAAACTTTGACCATTTTTGCCCCAAACCTCGACTGTTTTTGCCCCAAACCTTGACCGTGTTTGCCCCAAACCTCGACCATTTTTGCCCCAAACCTCGACCATTTTTGCCCCAAACCTTGACCGTTTGCCCCAAACCTCGACTGTCTTTGCCCCAAACCTTGACTATTTGCCCCAAACCTCGACCATTTGCCCCAAACCTTAACTATTTGCCCCAAACCTTGACTGTTTTTGCCCCAAACCTCGACCATTTGCCCAAACCTTGACCGTTTGCCCCAAACTTCGACCATTTTTGCCCCAAACTTCGACCATTTTTGCCCCAAACCTCGACTGTCTTTGCCCCAAACCTTGACTATTTGCCCCAAACCTCGACCGTTTGCCCCAAACTTTGACCATTTGCCCCAAACCTCGACTATTTGCCCCAAACCTCAACTGTCTTTGCCCCAAACCTCGACCGTTTGCCCCAAACCTCGACCGTTTGCCCCAAACTTCGACCATTTTTGCCCCAAACCTTGACCGTTTGCCCCAAACCTCGACTGTCTTTGCCCCAAACCTTGACTATTTGCCCCAAACCTCGACCGTTTGCCCCAAACCTCGACTATTTGCCCCAAAGCTCAACTGTCTTTGCCCCAAACCTCGACCGTTTGCCCCAAACCTCGACCATTTGCCCCAAACTTCGACCATTTTTGCCCCAAACCTCGACTATTTGCCCCAAACCTCAACTGTCTTTGCCCCAAACCTCGACCGTTTGCCCCAAACCTTGACCGTTTGCCCCAAACCTCGACCATTTGCCCCAAACCTCGACTATTTGCCCCAAACCTCGACTATTTGCCCCAAACCTCGACTGTCTTTGCCCCAAACCTCGATCATTTGCCCCAAACCTCGACTATTTGCCCCAAACCTCGACCATTTGCCCCAAACCTTGACCGTTTGCCCCAAACCTCGACTATTTGCCCCAAACCTCGACTGTCTTTGCCCCAAACCTCGATCATTTGCCCCAAACCTCGACTATTTGCCCCAAACCTCGACCATTTTTGCCCCAAACCTCGACCATTTTTGCCCCAAACCTTGACCGTTTGCCCCAAACCTCGACTGTCTTTGCCCCAAACCTTGACTATTTGCCCCAAACCTCGACCATTTGCCCCAAACCTCGACTATTTGCCCCAAACCTCAACTGTCTTTGCCCCAAACCTCGACCGTTTGCCCCAAACTTCGACCATTTTTGCCCCAAACCTTGACCGTTTGCCCCAAACCTCGACTGTCTTTGCCCCAAACCTTGACTATTTGCCCCAAACCTTGACCGTTTGCCCCAAACTTCGACCATTTTTGCCCCAAACTTTGACCATTTTTGCCCCAAACCTCGACTGTCTTTGCCCCAAACCTCGATCATTTGCCCCAAACCTCGACTATTTGCCCCAAACCTCGACCATTTGCCCCAAACCTTGACTCTTTGCCCTAAACTTTGACCATTTTTGCCCCAAACCTCGACTGTTTTTGCCCCAAACCTTGACTATTTGCCCCAAACCTCAACCGTTTTTGCCCCAAACCTCGACCATTTTTGCCCCAAACCTCGACCGTTTGCCCCAAACCTCGACTGTCTTTGCCCCAAACCTTGACTATTTGCCCCAAACCTCGACCGTTTGCCCCAAACCTTAACTATTTGCCCCAAACCTCGACTGTTTTTGCCCCAAACCTCAACCATTTGCCCCAAACCTTGACCGTTTGCCCCAAACTTCGACCATTTTTGCCCCAAACTTCGACCATTTTTGCCCCAAACCTCGACTGTCTTTGCCCCAAACCTTGACTATTTGCCCCAAACCTCGACCGTTTGCCCCAAACTTCGACCATTTGCCCCAAACCTCGACTATTTGCCCCAAACCTCAACTGTCTTTGCCCCAAACCTCGACCGTTTGCCCCAAACCTCGACTATTTGCCCCAAACTTCGACCATTTTTGCCCCAAACCTCGACCGTTTGCCCCAAACCTCGACTGTCTTTGCCCCAAACCTTGACTATTTGCCCCAAACCTCGACCGTTTGCCCCAAACCTCGACTATTTGCCCCAAAGCTCAACTGTCTTTGCCCCAAACCTCGACCGTTTGCCCCAAACCTCGACCATTTGCCCCAAACTTCGACCATTTTTGCCCCAAACCTCGACTGTTTGCCCCAAACCTCGATCATTTGCCCCAAACCTCGACTATTTGCCCCAAACCTCGACCATTTGCCCCAAACCTTGACCGTTTGCCCCAAACCTCGACTATTTGCCCCAAACCTCGACTGTCTTTGCCCCAAACCTCGATCATTTGCCCCAAACCTCGACTATTTGCCCCAAACCTCGACCATTTTTGCCCCAAACCTCGACCATTTTTGCCCCAAACCTTGACCGTTTGCCCCAAACCTCGACTGTCTTTGCCCCAAACCTTGACTATTTGCCCCAAACCTCGACCATTTGCCCCAAACCTCGACTATTTGCCCCAAACCTCAACTGTCTTTGCCCCAAACCTCGACCGTTTGCCCCAAACTTCGACCATTTTTGCCCCAAACCTTGACCGTTTGCCCCAAACCTCGACTGTCTTTGCCCCAAACCTTGACTATTTGCCCCAAACCTTGACCGTTTGCCCCAAACTTCGACCATTTTTGCCCCAAACTTTGACCATTTTTGCCCCAAACCTCAACTGTCTTTGCCCCAAACCTCGACCGTTTGCCCCAAACCTCGACTATTTGCCCCAAACCTCGACTATTTGCCCCAAACCTCGACCGATCCCAGCGTCTTCCCAATGCCCCGAGCCTGGATCCTTGCTGGGTACTAGACCCTGGCCCTAATAGACTTAATTATTAGCCTTAATTAAGAGGGGCTGGGGAATAAATTTAACCATTTGCCCTAATACACTTAATTATTAGCCCTAATGACATGATTATTAGCCCTAATGACCTAATTATTAGGCCTAATTTGGGAGGGATGGGGGATAAATTTAATTATAAGCCCTAACAGACTTAATTATTAGCCCAAATTTAGGGAGGCTGGGGACTAAATTTAACTATAAGCCCTAACAGGCTTAATTATTAGCCTTAATAGTCTTAATTATTAGCCCTAATACAGGTGGGCTGGGGACTAAATTTAACTATAAGCCCTAACAGGCTTAATTATTAGCCTTAATAGTCTTAATTATTAGCCCTAATACAGGTGGGCTGGGGACTAAATTTAACTATAAGCCCTAACAGGCTTAATTATTAGCCCTAATTTAGGAGGGGGATCAATTCATTTATAAGCCCTAATAGAGTTAATTATTAGCCTTAATTTAGGGAGGCTGGGGAAGAAATTTAATTATCGGGCCTAATAAACTTGATTATTAGCCCTAATTGACTTAATTCTTGGCTCTAATTTAGGGGCCTGGGGATCAAATTTAATTTTAGGCCCTAAGAGACTTAATTATTAGCCCTAATTTAAGGGGGACGGGAAAGAAATTCGACTATAAGGCCTAATAAATGTGATTATTAGCCCTAATAGACTTAATTCTTAGCCTTAATTTAGGGAGGCTGGGGATCAAATTTAATTTTAGGCCCTAAGAGACTTAATTATTAGCCCTAATTTAAGGGGGACGGGAAAGAAATTTGACTATAAGGCCTAATAAATTTAATTATTAGCCCTAATTTACTTAATTCTTGGCTCTAATTTAGGGGCCTGGGGATCAAATTTAATTTTAGGCCCTAAGAGACTTAATTATTAGCCCTAATTTAAGGGGGACGGGAAAGAAATTCGACTATAAGGCCTAATAAATTTAATTATTAGCCCTAATAGACTTAATTCTTGGCTCTAATTTAGGGGCCTGGGGATCAAATTTAATTTTAGGCGCTAAGAGACTTAATTATTAGCCCTAATTTAAGGGGGACGGGAAAGAAATTTGACTATAAGGCCTAATAAATTTAATTATTAGCCCTAATAGACTTAATTCTTGGCTCTAATTTAGGGGCCTGGGGATCAAATTTAATTTTAGGCCCTAAGAGACTTAATTATTAGCCCTAATTTAAGGGGGACGGGAAAGAAATTTGACTATAAGGCCTAATAAATTTAATTATTAGCCCTAATAGCCTTTATTTTTAGCCCTAATCGAGGCGACGGGGCGGGGGGCGGGGGGGGGGGGAGACCTTTAATTACACCCCGAAATCCAGGTGCCGAGAGCCGCAGCTGCCCGAAAACGAGAACGGGGACCGAACCTTGGGGGGAAAAAAGCCCTTTTTGGGGACAGGTTTCGGGTCCCTTAATGGGTATTTTTAGCGGCGGCAGCTGCCCGGGAAAGCCCCCAAAACGGGCGGGTTTCGCCCAGAAAAAGGGGCCGCCCCCCCCCGAAACAGGGGGGCGGGGGAAGGTCGGGGCGGCCTTCGGCGGCTTTTCTTGCTTTTAGTCGCGGCGCTGCCTTAAAACCGGCCTCGTTTCCTGCGATTTCTCTCTTATTTGCAGCTTAAGCCCTATTTTTATAATTATTATTATTATTATTTTATTATTTCATTATTATTTTTATTATTTTTTAATTATTATTGTTATTATTTCATGGGAAACACTTGCTGCTTTATTTGTTATTAATGCTACCTTAGTAGAAATACGATGGTATTATTATTAGTATTATTAGTATTATTAGCATTATTAGCATTATTAGCATTATTATTATGTGTTATTATTATTGTTATTATTTTATATTATATGATGATTATTGCGTGCCACTTTGCTGCCTTTTATCATCGTTATTATTAGCACTAACACATCCCATCCTCTTTTATTGTCATTATTATTAGCACTAATACATCCTATTTGATCTTTTATCATCGTTATTAGCACAAATACATCCTACTTTAGCGTCTTTTATTATCATTATTAGCACTAATACATCCTACTTTTTTATTACCATTATTATTAGCCCTAATACCTCCTACTTTGTTTTTTATTATCATTATTATTAGCCCTAATACCTCCTACTTTATTTTTTATTATCATTATTATTAGCCCTAATACATCCTATTTATTTTTTATTACCATTATTATTAGCACAAATACATCCTACTTTATCGTCTTTTATTAGCATTATTAGCACTAATACATCCTACTTTTTTATTATCATTATTATTAGCCCTAATACCTCCTACTTTGTTTTTTATTATCATTATTATTAGCACAAATATATCCTACTTTATCATCTTTTATTAGCATACTTTATTAATAATACTTTTTTATTAATAATACTTTTATTAATAATACTATTCCAGCTTTTATCATTTTATTAGAAAAGCCTAATTTATTATTATTATTAGAAATACATTCTGCCATATTTTTATTACTCTTATTGTTAGCAGAAATACTTCATTTTTATTATTATTAGCAGAAATACTTTATTATTGTTAATGCTTTCATTATTATTAATACTACTTTTCTTATTATTACTATTCTAGCTTTTATCATTTTATTAGAAAAGCCTAATTTTTTATTATTATTATTTATTATTATTATTATTATTAAAAATACATTCTGCCATATTTCCTATTACTCTTATTATTAGCAGGAACACTTCTTTATTTTTACTATTATTAGCAGAAATACTTTATTATTATTATTACTTTTATTATTAATACTATTCTAGCTTTTATCATTTTATTAGAAAAGCCTATTTTATTATTATTGTTATTATTATTATTATAATAAAAAATACATTCTGCCATATTTCCTATTACTCTTATTATTAGCAGGAATACTTCTTTATTTTTACTATTATTAGCAGAAATACTTTATTATTATTAATACTTTTATTATTAATACTGCTTTTATTATTAATACTATTCTAGCTTTTGTCATTTTATTAGAAAAGCCTATTTTTAAAATATTATTATTATTATTATTATTATTATTATTATTATTATTATTATTATTATTAACAGAAATACATTCTGCCGTATTTCCTATTACTCTTATTATTAGCAGGAACACTTCTTTATTTTTACTATTATTAGCAGAAATACTTTATTATTATTATTACTTTTATTATTAATACTATTCTAGCTTTTATCATTTTATTAGAAAAGCCTATTTTATTATTATTGTTATTATTATTATTATAATAAAAAATACATTCTGCCGTATTTCCTATTACTCTTATTATTAGCAGGAATACTTCTTTATTTTTACTATTATTAGCAGAAATACTTTATTTTTTTTATTATTATTATTATTATTATTATTATTACTACTATTACTACTTTTATTACTTTTATTATTACTTTTATTGTTATTAATACTACTTTTATTATTAATACTATTCTAGCTAATCATTTTATTAGAAAAGCCTAATTATTATTAATTATTATTATTATTACTATTATTAGCGGCGCGCGGGGGGATTTTGTCGTTATTATTAGTCGCAGGCAGACGCGCGATTTCATTTTTAATCGCTTTCCCCTTGATTTCCGCCCTCGCGGTCGTTTCCCCGCGGTGCCCGGAACCCAGTAACATTTTTTTTTTAATAAAAAAAATTAAAATTAAATTATTTCCCTTTTTTTTTGGGGGGGGGGGGGGCTGGAGCCCGGGGAATAAAGGAATTAAAAAAGGAATAAAAGGGAAAAAAAGGGAATGAAAAGAAAACGAAGGGACTAAATAAATGGAATAAAAGGAAATGAAAAGGGGAATAAATAAATAGAATAAGCGAAAATAAATTGAATAAAGGGGATAAAAAGAAAAAAAAGGGAATAAATAAATGGAATAAGCGAAAATAAATCGAATAAAGGGGATAAAAAAGAAAATAAAGGGAATAAATAAATAGAATAAGCGAAAATAAATTGAATAAAGGGGATAAAAAAGAAAATAAAGGGAATAAATAAATGGAATAAACGAAAATAAATTGAGGAAACGGAATAAAAAGAAAAAAGGGAATAAATAAATGGAATAAAATAAATAAATTTAATAAATGGAATAAAAGAAAATAAAGGGAATAAATAAGCGGAATAAAAGAAAATAAATTGAATAAAGGGAATAAAAAGAAAATAAAGGGAATAAATAAATGGAATAAAAGAAATAAATTGAAGAAATGGAATAAAAAGAAAATAAAAGCAATAAATAAGTGGAATAAAAGAAAATGAACCGAATAAAGTGAATAAAAAGAAAATAAAGGGAGTAAATAAAGGGAATAAAAGAAAATAAATTGAATAAAGGGAATAAAAGAAAATAAATTGAATAAAGGGAATAAAAGAAAATAAATTGAATAAAGGGAATAAAAGAAAATAAAGGCAAAAAAAGAAAATAAAGGCAATAAATAAATGGAATAAAAGAAAATAAACTGAATAAATGGAATAAAAGCACATAAATTAAAGGAAAGAAGAAATAAAATTAAAGAAAATTAAATAAGAAATAAAATTAAAGAGAAGAAATAAATGAAAGAAAAGAAAAATTAATTTAATTTTATTTTTTAATTTAATTTTATTTCTTATTTAACTTTCTTTAATTTTCTTTTCTTTCGTTTAATTTGATTTCTTCTCTTAAATGAAATGAAATCAAATTAAACGAAAGAAAAAGAAAATTAAGTGAAAGAAAATTAAAGAGAAGGAATAAAATAAAATGAAAGAAAATTAAAGAAGTAAAATTAAAGGAAAGAAAAGAAATAAAATTAAAGGAAATAAAATTAAATGAAAGAAAAGAAAATGCAATTAAAAGAAATAAAATTAAATGAAATAAAATTAAATGAAAGAAAATGCAATTAAAAGAAATAAAATTAAAGGAAATAAAATTAAATGAAAGAAAAGAAAATGCAATTAAAAGAAATAAAATTAAATGAAATGAAAGAAAATGCAATTAAAAGAAATAAAATTAAATGAAAGAAAATTAAATGAAAGAAAATGCAATTAAAAGAAATAAAATTAAATGAAATAAAATGCAATTAAAAGAAATAAAATTAAATGAAATGAAAGAAAATGCAATTAAAAGAAATAAAATTAAATGAAAGAAAAGAAAATGCAATTAAAAGAAATAAAATTAAATGAAAGAAAATGCAATTAAAAGAAATAAAATTAAATGAAATGAAAGAAAATGCAATTAAAAGAAATAAAATTAAATGAAAGAAAATTAAATGAAAGAAAATTAAATGAAATAAAATGCAATTAAAAGAAATAAAATTAAATGAAATAAAATTAAATGAAAGAAAAGAAGATGCAATTAAAAGAAATGAAATGAAAGAGAAGAAATAAAATAAAATAAAATAAAATAAAATAAAATAAAATAAAATAAAATAAAATAAAATTATTAAATTAAATTAAAGAAATAAAAATCAAGGCAAGAAACGGAATAAAACCAACGAACTAAATGCATAAAAATCGCTTCAAAAATAGAAATAGGGGGGAAAAAGGAGAAGATTGGCGCATTGCACCCCAAAATGGCCCCCCAAAATGCGTCACCCCGAAATGGCCCCCCAAAACCTCTTCGGTTCGCGGATTGCACCCCAAAATGGCCCCCCAAAATGCTTGGGTTTGCCGATTGCACCCCAAAATGGCACCCCGAAATGACACCCCAAAATGCTTCGGTTTGCCGATTGCCCCCCAAAATTGCGCCCCAAAACCTCTTCGGTTTGCCGATTGCACCCCAAAATGGCCCCCCAAAATGCTTGGGTTTGCCGATTGCACCCCAAAATGGTACCCCAAAACCTCTTCGGTTCACGGGTTGCACCCCAAAATGCTTCGGTTTGCCGATTGCCCCCCAAAATTGCACCCCAAAACCTCTTCGGTTTGCCGATTGCACCCCAAAATGGCACCCCAAAATGGCCCCCCAAAACCTCTTCGGTTCAAGGATCGCACCCCAAAATGTGTCACCGAAACGCACCCCAAAACCTCTTCAGTTTGCAGATTGCACCCCAAAATGGCCCCCCCAAATGCTTGGGTTTGCCGATTGCACCCCAAAATTGCACCCCAAAACCTCTTCGGTTTGCCGATTGCACCCCAAAATGGCCCCCCAAAATGCTTGGGTTTGCCGATTGCACCCCAAAATGGCCCCCCAAAACCTCGTTTGCCGATTGCACCCCAAAATGCGTCACCAAAACGCGTCACCAAAACGCACCCCAAAAACTCTTCGGTTCACGGATTGCACCCCAAAATGCTTGGGTTTGCCGATTGCCCCCCAAAATTGCGCCCCAAAACCTCTTCAGTTTGCCGATTGCACCCCAAAATGACACCCCAAATTGGCACCCCAAAACCTCTTCGGTTCGCGGGTTGCACCCCAAAATGCTTGGGTTTGCCGATTGCCCCCCAAAATTGCGCCCCAAAACCTCTTCGGTTTGCCGATTGCACCCCAAAATGGCACCCCAAAATGGCCCCCCAAAACTCTTCGGTTCGTGGATTGCACCCCAAAATGGCCCCCCCAAATGCGTCACCCCAAAATGGCCCCCCAAAACCTCTTCGGTTCGTGGATTGCACCCCAAAATGGCCCCCCCCAAAATGCATCACCCCGAAATGGCCCCCCAAAACCTCTTCGGTTCAAGGATCGCACCCCAAAATGCGTCACCGAAACGCACCCCAAAACCTCTTCAGTTTGCGGATTGCACCCCAAAATGGCCCCCCAAAATGCTTGGGTTTGCCGATTGCACCCCAAAATGGCACCCCGAAATGACACCCCAAAATGCTTCGGTTTGCCGATTGCCCCCCAAAATTGCGCCCCAAAACTCTTCGGTTCGCCGATTGCACCCCAAAATGGCCCCCCAAAATGCATCACCCCGAAATGGCCCCCCAAAACCTCTTCGGTTCGCGGATTGCACCCCAAAATGGTTCAGTTTGCCAATTGCACCCCAAAATTTCACCCCAAACCCTCTTCGGTTTGCCGATTGCACCCCAAAATGCCATGCACCCCAAACGCCCCCCCCCCCCCCCCCCCCCAAAATGGGCCCCGGGCTGGGCCGTACTGGGAGACCCCGCCCCCTCACCCCTCCCACAGCCCCCCCAAACCCTCTAGCCCCGCCCACAGCCCCCCCAACCCTATGCCCCACCTCCCCCAGGCCCCCCCCAAACCCTCCAGCCCCCCCCAAACCCTCCCTGCCGCTCCCCCCCTCCGCCCATCGGGAGTGGGCGTGGCCTCCCCGGGGACAAGGGGGCGTGGCCACGAAGGCATGAATGAAAGCCCCGCCCCGTCGGGCCAGTATGCTGATGAGGGGCGGCCTGCGCCCTGCGAGGGCTTTTGTCCCCGCGGCGCCGCCGTAGCGGGGGCGGGGGGGGGGGGGGCCGCGTAGGGCGGGCGTTCTAATCCGCCTAGCAACGCGCGCTGATTGGCCCCGCGGCGGGGGGAGGGGGCGTGGCTTCTGGGGGAGACGCCGCGCCTGCGCGGGCTGCGCGCGCTGGGCAGCCGGAAGCGCGTGGCCGTCTCCACCCCCCCCACCCCCCTTCCCGGCAACCGCGGGGTTTCCCTTAGCAACCGCGGGGTTTCCCTTAGCAACCGCGGGGTTTCCCTTAGCAACCGCAGGGTTTCCCTTAGCAACGGCGGCCTTTCCCGTAGCAACCGCCTCGGGGTGGGTTCCAAGCCGGGGGGGGGGGGGGGGGGGGGGCCACAGGCCTCAAGGCGGGGGGGGGGGGGACTAGGCCTCGGGGAGGGGGGGGGCGCCAGGCCCAGGTAGGCCCCGATGGGGCGGGGGGGTCACCAGGCCGCGGGGGGGGGGGTCAGGCTTTGGGGGGGGTCACCAGGCCTTGGGGGGGGTCACCAGGCCGCGGGGGGGGGGGTTCAGGCCTTGGGGGGGGTCACCAGGCCTTGGGGGGGGTCACCAGGCCGCGGGGGGGGGGGTTCAGGCCTTGGGGGGGGTCCCCAGGCCGCGGGGGGGGGGGGTGTCAGGCCTTGGGGGGGGTCCCCAGGGCCGCGGGGGGGGGTCCCAGGCCTTGGGGGGGGGACACACACACGACCCTAACGCCAAGGGGGGGGGGGGGGGTCCCCCATCCTTTTTTTGGGGGGGGGCGACAACGAGGAGGGGGGGCATCACCCCATCTTTTCCCCCCCCAGGAGAGCTCCGGGCGACGCACCCCAACTTTCGTGGGGCCCCCCCCCAGGTAAGAATAACACACACACCCCCCCCCCAAAGCGCCCCCCTCGCTTGAGCCCCCCCCCCCAATAAGTCTATAACCCCCCCAAATCAGTATTAACCCCCCCAAAATAAGGAGGGCCCCCCCAAATAAGTCTATAACCCCCCCCCAAATCAGTATTAACCCCCCAAAATAAGGAGGGCCCCCCAAATAAGTCTATAAACCCCCCCCAAAATCAGTATTAACCCCCCCAAAATAAGGAGGGCCCCCCCCAAAATCTACACCCGAAAAATCAGCCCCCCCGTCCAAAAATCGGTGTATAACCCCCCCCAAAAGTATTGAATCCCCCCCCCCCCAAATCAGTGGACACCCCCCAAAATTAAGTAGATGTCCCCCCCAAAAGTAGATATACCCCCCCAAAAATAGATATACCCCCCAAAAATAGGTAACCCCCCCAAAAATGAGCCCGCCCCCCAAAATAAGGAAGACCCCCCAAAAAAATCCCTTTATGACCCCCAAAAAAGTCCAGAATCCCCCCAAAATGAGCGGTTAACCCCCCCAAAAATAGATATACCCCCAAAAATAGGTAACCCCCCCCAAAAATGAGCCCGCCCCCCCAAATAGGAAGACCCCCCAAAAAAATCCCTTTATGACCCCCAAAAAAGTCCAGAATCCCCCCAAAATGAGCGGTTAACCCCCCCAAAAATAGATATACCCCCCAAAAATAGGTAACCCCCCCAAAAATGAGCCCGCCCCCCCAAAATAAGGAAGACCCCCCAAAAAAATCCCTTTATGACCCCCAAAAAAGTCCAGAATCCCCCCAAAATGAGCGGTTAACCCCCCCAAAATAGATATACCCCCAAAAATAGGTAACCCCCCCCAAAATGAGCCCGCCCCCCAAATAAGGAAGACCCCCCAAAAAAATCCCTTTATGACCCCCAAAAAAGTCCAGAATCCCCCCCCAAAATGAGCGGTTAACCCCCCCAAAAATAGATATACCCCCCAAAAATAGGTAACCCCCCCAAAAATGAGCCCGCCCCCCAAAATAAGGAAGACCCCCCAAAAAAATCCCTTTATGACCCCCAAAAAGTCCCGAATCCCCCCAAAATGAGCGTTTAAACCCCCCAAAATAAGGATTTACCCCCCCAAAATAAGTGTACCCCCCCTCCAAATTAAGTAGACGCCCCCCCCAAATAAATATGCCCCCCAAAAACGACACCCCCCCCCCCAAAAACCCCCGCCCCCGGGTTGAGGGGGGGAAGGGAAGGGGTTAAGAGGAGGAAAATGGGGGAAAAAAAAGGGTTTTTGGGAAAAAAAAAAAAGGGGGGGGGGGGGAGGCGGGGCCCCGGTGGGGCCCGCTTTGGGGGGCTCGGGGACGGGGAGAGGGAGGGTTTTGGGGTGTCGTGTGTCCCCCCCCCCCCATTTTTGGTCCCTGTCCCCTCTTTGTCACCGTGACCCCCCCCCCCCCCCCCATTTTGTTGCCCCCCCCCCCAAATTTGGGGGATGCCTCGTCGCAAGCAGCAACAGCCGCAGCAGCTCCCGGGCTCCAACCACGGTATTTTTTTTGGGGGGGGGGGGGGGGTGGGGGTGATGTGGGGGGGTCCCCGAGATTTGGGGGGGCGGGGGGCGGGGCTCGGGAGCGGGGGGGGGGGGACGACGACGAGACACCCCCCAAAAAAATGAGGCCGGGGGGGATGCGGAGGGAGGGATGGGCCCGGCGGGAAGTTTGGGGGGGGGGTTTGGGCAAAGGAACCCCCCCCCAACGATGCGGGGACCCCCCCCCCCCAAATCGAGGAGGGTCCCCCAAGTTGTGGAGGGGTTCCCCGAATTAAGGAGGGGCCCCCAAAAAGTCGTGTGTGTCGTCCCCCCCCCCCAAAAAAAAACTTTGCCAAGGTGTCTGAAAACTTGCCGGGGGGGGGGGGGGGGGGGGGGCTCGAAAGTCCCTCGGGGGCCCCCCCCAAATCCCATCAGGGTGTCCCGTCCCCCCCCAAACTCGGCAGGGGTCCCCCCCAAATCCACCGGGGTCCCCCAAACCCCCTCAGGGCCCCCAAACTTGGTCGGGGAGGTGGGGGGGTTCCCCAAACTTGGTCAGGGACACCTCCCCCCCCCAGCCCCCCCAAATTTGGTCAGGGAGCCCCCCCCAAATCCTGCCGGGGTCCCCTCAAAAATTCATAGGGGTCCCCAAAACCCCCTCGGTGT
>JAPZLJ010000050.1:0-20469 GCA_027474245.1 Spheniscus humboldti | reverse complement strand
TGAGACCCCGAGGTTTGGGGACCCCCACCCCGGGTGCTCCCCCCCCCATCCGCCCCTTCACCTGCCGGCCTCCCCTTGGCCTTCTCGTTCTTGCGGCTCTTCTTCTTCTTCTCACCCTCCTCTTCCTCCTGCCCGGAGCCGTCAGAGAGGGGGGACCCAGGCATCCGGGCCCCTCCCCTGACAGAGGACCCAAGCTTTTGGGGTGTCCCCCCCCCCCCCCCCCCGCCCCCAGCCAGCCGGGTACCCCCACCTTGTTGTTTTTGGCCTTGCCGGGTCGTGAGCCTTCGTCCCTCTTCTCTTCTTCCTCCTCCTCCTCCTCCTCCTCGCTCTGCTCCTGCTCAGCGCTGCGAAGACGTTGCCACCCTGGGAGGGGCACACGGGGGGGGGGTGTGGGGTGGGGACCCGGGGACCCCAAAGTATTTCCTTCCCCCTCCCCCCAAATTTCAGGGGGGTCCCAGTTCCGCCCCCCCCCCAATTTTGGCTCCTTTCCCTCAGTCTCCCCCTCCCCGTTTTCCCGCTTCTCCCCACTTTTGGGGTGTCCCCCTCCCTCAAATTCCCTCCCCCCACCCCCCCGTGTTTTGGGTCCCTCCTCTATTTTGGGGACACCCCCCCCCCCAATGTTCTCACCTTCCTCCTCCTCCCTCCTTTCCTGGGGGCTGGTGCTGGGGGGGGGGGGAAGAGACGGGGAGGGGCAGGTTAGCGAGGGACCATAGAGCTGCGGGTCAGCCACGGCCTAGAGCGGACCCAGCCCAGCACTTCCTGGTGGGGACGCTCCGGCCCGGGCAGACTCGCTGCTCCGGGGGGGGGGGGGCGGGGGGTGATAAAGGATCCCCCCCCCCACCGGCAACTTCGCAGCATTCACCTTCTTCCTCCTCTTCCTCGCTGCCGGCGGCTGCCAGCTCCTGCAGGCGCCGGCTAAGCTCCACCTCCTCGGGCTCAGGCTCCGCCCCCGGCCGCCGCCGCTCTTTCCGCCGGTCTCGCTTCCGCCGGGAGGCCTGGGGGGGGGGGAACCCACACACCCGCCTCGTTAACCCCGTCCTTAATTACCCCTATCGTCACCCCCTTCATTAACTCTAAGTCCCCACCTACCCCTCTGGCTCCACCCCTTCTAGCCCCACCCTCCGTAGCCCCACCCTCCGTAGCCCCACCCCCTCTGGCTCAATGGCCCTCCACCCCCCCTCCCACCTCATTAGCGGGGCCCTAACGAACCTGTTGGGGCGGCGCCTCCTTTTCCGGGGGGGTGGGGGCCTGGGCGGGCGCCGGCTTCTCCCCCTCCTCCGCCAGCTCCTCAAGAACTGGGGCAAAAGGGCAGAGGTCAAGGGCGGCGGGGTCAGCCTCGGGGGTCGGGGGTCAGGGGTCAGGGGCTCACCGATTTCTTGCCTCGCCGGTCCTTCTTGCCCTTCTTCACCGGTTGCTCTGGGCGGGGCGGGCGGGGTCAGCGTCATTCCGGGCACGCCCTGCCCCACCCATTCCACCCCGCCCTGAGGGACCCCGGGGCGGCCGGCCCCCCCCCCCCCCCCCTCAGGTCCCCGAGACCTCCCCCAAAAGGGGTTAATCCCCCCCAAAAGGGGGTTAGTTCCCCCCAAAAGGGGATTAATCTCCCCCCCAAAGGGGTTCATTCCCCCCCAAAAGGGGTGATTCCCCAAAAAGGGGTTCATTTCTCCCCCAAAGGGGCTAATCTCCCCCAAAAGGGGGTTAATCCCCCCCAAAGGGGTAAATCCCCCCCCCAATGGGTTAATCTTCCCCCCCCCAAAGGGATAATCCCCCCCAAAGGGGTAAATCCCCCCCCAAAGGGGTTAATCTCCCCCCCTAAAGGGGGTTAATCCCCCCAAAAGGGGTTCATTCCCCCCCAAAGGGGTAAATCCCCCCCAAAAGGGGGTTAATCTCCCCCCCAAAGGGATTAATCCCCCCAAAAGGGTTCATTCCCCCCCCCAAAGGGGTAAATCCCCCCCAAAAGGGGTTAATCTCCCCCCCAAAGGGGGTTAATCCCCCCCCAAAGGGGTAAATCGCCCCCAAAGGGGTAAATCCCCCCCAAAAGGGGGTTAATCTCCCCCCCAAAGGGATTTACACCCACCCCCCCCGACCTCCCTGTCACCTGCTGGGGACCCAGACATCCGGGCCCGGCCCCTCCCCCCTCCCCCCCCCCGGACCCAGGGGTCCTGCCTCCCCCCCCCCCGCCCCCCCGGAGGCCTCCGGCCTTACCCTGCCCCTCGCCCTCCCCCCGCCATTCCTCCTGCTTGGCCGCCGCCGGGCGCGCCTCCCTTCGCATGGCGGGCGCCGCGTCCTGCGCCTGCGCGGCCACAGAGACTCTCCTAGAGCGTCGCCCCGCGGACCCCCCCTCGCTTCCGGTCCGCCACGGCACCGGCCCGGGTCGTAACCGCTTCCGATTGGTTGCTGGATCCAGAGTCCCGCCCACTGACCCCCTTCCCGGGTCGGGCGGGTTCGTCCCGCCCCCTTCTGGGGTTGAGTCTTCCTCCCATTGGCTCGCACCCGTTCGCCCCGCCGCATGCTCTGAGGCGATCTTTCCTTCTATTGGCTCTCGCGGGCGCGTCCCACCCCCCCGAGGTGATTCTTTCTCCCATTGGCTCTCGCGGGTTGGTCCCGCCCCCCTTCTGAGGAAACTTGTTCTCCCATTGGCCCCGCCCGTTCGCCCTTCCCCGCCAGGTGATGTTTCCTGCCATTGGCTCTCTCGCCGATTCGTCCCGCCCTCGCCCTGAGGCGATCTTCCCTCCCATTGGCTCCCGCCCCTCCCGCCTCCCCCTCTCCCCGCCTTCCGCCGCTCCTATTGGCCGCGCCCGGCCCCGCCCCGGCACGTGACCTCCCGTCATGCCCCGCAAGCGGCCGTTCAGCGCGAAGCGGAAGAAGCAGCAGCTCCGCGACCGGCGCGAACGGAAGCGGGGCGGTGAGCGGGGGCCGGGCCGGGCCCCCCGCAGCCTCGGCCGGGGGAGGGACCCGGCTGGCCCCTGACCCCTGTCCTCCGTCCCCAGATGCCCCGGCAGGACCGGATTCGGGCCCGGGCAGCCGCAGCGGGAGCCGGGAGCGCGGCAACGATGCGGTTCCCGCCGAAGGAGGAGACCCGGTTCCCCCTCCCCGCCGCCACGACCCCAGCAGGTACCCGGGGAAGGATGGAGGGGACCCGGGCGGGTGAGGAGACCCGGGCTTCTGCCTGAGGCCCCGGGTATCCGGTAGGTTCCGGCTGCAGCTGGGGGGGCCGCCGGGCCGAGGCCTTGGCGCGACGCCGGCGCCGGGCCCAGGAGGAGCTGCTGGAGCCTGCTGCCCGAGACCGCCCTGGAGCTGGACCCTGACACCATCTACGGCCCCGGTGAGGGGCAGATACCCCCGGGGAAAGGCGGGGGGGGGAGAATAAATAGCTTGGGTGGGGGCAAATGAGCAGAGAAAGGGGGGTACGGGCCTGGGGGGGGGTAATTAAGCGCTGGGGGGGTGTGGCTAACAACGGGGGAGGGAGATCCGCCCCGGGAGGGGGTGTAATTAATCCCTAGGAGTAAATCGGCTTGAAGGGAGAGGCTGGTAACGGATGAGGGGGGCTCAGGGGAGGCACTTAGGTGCTTGGGGGGGGGGGGAAGTGGTAAATCCCCCCCGGAGGGGGGTCCCAGGGCCGGTGGGATCCCGGCTGCCGGGTGCCAGGGTTGGATTTCCCTCGCCGACCGCCCTGGAGCTTCGCCATGAGCCGGGAGGAGCTGCGGGCGCGGAGGAGGAGGCTTTCGGCGCTTTCTCCGAACCCTGCGGGAGGGTCAGCGCCCCGGGGAGGCCGAGGAGGGGAGCGCCGACGGTGACGATGACGGAGGGGACGTGGCCCCCTTCGAGCACAACCTGGAGGTGAGAAGAGACACGAGGCCCGGGGGGGGGGGGGGGGGGGAGGCGGATTAGGGGACAAGAGGGTCACCGTGTCCCCTCCCCAGACGTGGCGGCAGCTCTGGCGG
Organism: Spheniscus humboldti; assembly: GCA_027474245.1. Lineage (NCBI taxonomy): Eukaryota > Metazoa > Chordata > Aves > Sphenisciformes > Spheniscidae > Spheniscus > Spheniscus humboldti. The sequence continues at coordinate 16,528 of JAPZLJ010000050.1, read as the reverse complement.
GTGCTGGAGATGTCCGACATCATCCTCCTCATCACCGACGCCCGGCACCCGGTGAGTACAAAGGTGGGGGGGGGAACGGAGACGTGACCCAGGCTTGGGGGGGGACGGGGGGACACACGGCTGACCCCCCCCACCGCCCCGCTCTGTCCCCAGGCGCTGAACGTGCCGCCGGCGCTGGCCACCCACGTGACGCAGGAGCTGGGGAAGGGCCTGATCCTCATCCTCAACAAAGTGGACCTGACCTCCCCCGCCGTGGCCGCCGCCTGGAGCCACCTCCTGCGCCGCCGCTTCCCCCGCCGTCCGACGGTCGTCCCCTTCACCTCCGTCCCCCGCCGCCCCCCCGCCGCCGGTAGGGACCCGGGGGGGGGGTCAGGGTGGGGGCGGCGCAGGGGACGACGGCCCTCCTGACGTCCCATCCCATCCCCCACCTGCCGCCACCTTCTCCCCCCAGGGCTGCAGCGGCGGCAGAGGCGGGGGGGCGGCTGGAGCCGAGCTGTGGGACCCCGGCAGCTGCTGGAGGCCTGCGAGAGCATCGTGGGGGGCGAAGGTGAGCGGGGAAGGGGGGGGGGCACCCCTGGGTGCTGCGGGCGGGGTGGGGTCTCCCATCCACTCCCCATGCGGGGCGGACCCTGCTTAGCTTCCTTGGGGGGGGGGGGGGGGGGTTCTGGGGGGGGGTGCTTGAGGTGGTTTTGGGGGGGACATGAGGATGGTGACTAGGGCTGAGGGGGCCCCCCCGGGTGCTGCGGGGCGGGGGGGGTGGGGTTGCATATGTCCTTGCATCCCCCGGGTGCTGCGGGGGGGGGGGGGGGGGGGTCCCCTGGGTGCCCGCCCCGCGTCACCTACCGTGGGACCGCAGTGGACCTGAGCAGCTGGCGAGCGCGGCTGGACCGGGCGGAGGAGGCGGCAGCGCGAGGGGATGAGGAGGAGGAGGAGGAGGAGGAAGAGGCGGCGGAGGAGGAGGAGGACGGTGACGAGGACGGGGCGGTGGTGGCCCCCCGGCAGTGGGAGCGCTACCGCCATGGCGTCCTCACCCTGGGCTGTGTCGGTGAGGGGCGGGGCCTGGCGCGGGGGCGGGGCTTCGCCGGGGGGGCGGGGCCTGGCCCAGGACAGGGCACTGGGTGGAGGGGGATGGACCCCTGAGGGGGCGGGGCCAGTGAAGGGGGTGGGTGGGGGCAACTGGGAGGGGCGGGGCTTCATCTAGGGGGTGGGGCTGATCGGGGGCGGGGCCAGCTTGAAGGGGGTTTGCTTGAAGGAGGTGGGGCTTATGGGAGGTGGGGTGGAGCCTGCCGATGGGGGCGGGGCTTATGGGGGTGCCCCCGCCCACCGGGTTAAGTGGGGAGGTTAGGCTGGGGGTGTGTTCTGCTGTGTGTGGGTGTGGCCTAGGGGCGTGGCCCGCGGCAGGGGGGCGGGTCCCGAGCACTCCCCCTCCCCACAGGCCTGCCGAACGCCGGCAAGTCGTCAGTGCTGAACGCGCTGGTGGGGCGCGGGGCCGTCAGCGTCTCCCGCACCCCCGGCCGCACCCGCTACTTCCAGACCCATTTCCTCACCCCCCACGTCCGCCTCTGCGACTGCCCGGGCCTCGTCTTCCCCTCCCGTGCCCCCCCGGCCCTCCAGGTGGGTCCCTACCCCCCCCCCCCCCCCCGCCCCGCCCCTCAGGGAGCCGCCCTCACTGAGCCCCGCCCGTGTTCTTCCCCCCCTCAAGGTGCTGGCGGGCATCTACCCCATCTCGCAGCTGCAGGAGCCCTACTCGGCCGTGGGGTACCTGGCCTCCCGCCTCCCCCTGCCGCCTCTCCTCCAGCTGCGGCCCCCCAGCGCCGCCCACGGCTGGACCGCCTGGGACATCTGCGAAGGTACGCCGCTTTCGGGGTGAATTAATTAAAACCCAGGTTTGTTTTCTTATTAGTAATGATTCGTCCCCCCCGTCCCCCCTTTCCCTCGGTGCTTTTTCCTCAGCCTGGGCGGAAAAGCGTGGCTACAAGACGGCGAAAGCGGCTCGTAACGACGTCTACCGGGCGGCCAACAGCATCCTGCGGCTGGTGGCCGAGGGGCGCCTCCGCCTCTGCCTGCGGCCCCCCGGCTACACCGCCCAGAAGGGTGAGCCCTCGGCGGGGCTGGGCCGGGGAGGGGCTGGGGGGGGGGTGTGTGGTCTCGGCCGATGGCGCCTGGGTCCCCTCACTGTGCGTGTCGTGTCCCCCCCCCCCCCCCCAGATTTGTGGGAGCAGCACCCCGAGACGGCGGCGCTGGCGGGGCTGCAGGAGCAGGGGGACCCCGGGGCGCGGGGCTCCGCCCCCCCTGGGGAGGGGTCGACCTCGGAGGAGGAGGAGGAGGAGGAAGGGCGTGACAGTGCTGAGGAGGTGGAGCCCGGGGAGGCCACACCCGCTGCCAGCACCGCCCCCAACCCCTTTGCTCTGCTGGGAGAAGATGAGTGTTAGCCCCGCCCCCCGGAGAGATGAGCCAATCGGCGGCCCAGCCCTCTGTTGCCATGCTAATACCATATATAGAATAAAGGGAGGTTTATTTCTGCAGCCGGTGTTTTCTCATGGGCTGGAGGCAGCTTCCGCAGGGACCAATCGGAGGGCGCCTCGCCACTCTTGTCGCCGGGTAGGGATTATGCGGGGCTGTCCTCTGGGGTGGGGCCTGGGGGCGTGACAGCCTGATAGCTCCACCCCCTTCCCCTGACCCCCACCCACCTCTGCCCTTACTTGGATTCAGGCCCGCCCCAGTACCAGCTCTGCCCAACTGCCTTCATCCTCCAATTAGGCTGATAGGCTCCGCCCCCTTCCCTCTAGTCTCACCCGTAGTGCTTAGCCACACCCCCTGGATTGGCCCCACCCCCCTGGTCACAAGCCCTCCCCCAGGCCTCTCCCCCCCCCACCACCCCGAGGCCCCGCCTCCTCACTCACCGCTGGGCGGGGCTTGGCCGAGGGGGCGGAGCTCCTGCCGGCAGAGGTAGCGGCGGCAGCGGCCGCAGCTCTGGCAGCGCAGGACGGTGCGGGGCTGCCCCCCCCCTGCGGGGGGACCCAGGCGTCGGGGGGGGGGCACTCCCCACCCCCCCGCAGCTCTCCCACATCCTCTCCCCTCCTTGCCAGCACCACGTCCCCCCCCGGGTGTCCCCTGTCTGTCGTCCCCCCCCCGTCCCCTCAGGGTGTCCCCGATCCCCCCAGGTGTCCCCTCCATGTCCCATGTCCCCCTCAGGGTGTCCCCGACCCCCCCCCCCCGGTGTCCCCTGTCCCCACCTCCCTGGGTGTCCCATGTCCCCTCAGGATGTCCCCGACCCCCCTGGGTGTCCCATGTCCCCGCCCACCAGGCATCCCTTGTCCTCTCAGGGTGTCCCATGTCCCCTCAGGATGTCCCCCACCCCCCTGGGTGTCCCATGTCCCCCTCAGGGTGTCCCCGACCCCCCCCCCCCAGTGTCCCCTGTCCCCACCTCCCTGGGTGTCCCCTGTCCTCTCAGGGTGTCCCCGACCCCCCTGGGTGTCCCATGTCCCCTCAGGATGTCCCCGACCCCCCTGGGTGTCCCATGTCCCCGCCCACCAGGCATCCCTTGTCCTCTCAGGGTGTCCCATGTCCCCTCAGGATGTCCCCGACCCCCCCGGGTGTCCCATGTTCCCCCCCAGGTGTCCCCTGTCCCCACCCGCTGGACATCCCCTGTCCCCCCTGGCTGTCCCCTGTCCTCTCAGGGTGTCCCATATTCCCCCCGGGTGTCCCATGTCCCCCCCCAGGTGTCCCCTGTTCCCTCAGGGTGTCCCCACCTCCCTGGGTGTCCCATGTCCCCTCAGGATGTCCCCGACCCCCCCTGGGTGTCCCATGTCCCCCCCCAGGTGTCCCCTGTCCCCACCCACCGGACATCCCCTGTCCCCCCTGGCTCTCCCCTGTCCCCTCAGGGTGTCCCCGACTCCCCCCCGACCCCCCCCAGCTGTTCCCTGTCCCCTCAGGGTGTCCCCGACTCCCCCGCTGAGTGTCCCCCGTGTCCGTCCCCCCCCCCCCTCCCCCGCACCCACCCCGCAGACGCAGGCGGCCCCCGGCCCCGGGCAGCAGCAGGGAGCAGCAGCGGCGGCACACGGCGCGCTTCACCGAGGGGGCCCTGGGGGGGACGGGACACACGGACACGGGGGGGGGGGGGTCAGCACCCCCAACCCCCCGCCGTGGGGCGGCCCCCCGAGCCCCCCCCCCCGTAACTCACATGCGCAGGACCAGGCGGCGGGCGGCCCCTCGCTGGGTGCTGCAGTAGAACCGGGCGAGGGCGGGGCTGTGGGGGAGCACCCAGTGCGCGGCCTGGGGGGAGAAGGGGAGGTTGGGGGGGCACGGCCGGAGCCCCCCCCCCCCCGGCCCCATTGACCCCCCCCCCGGGCCCCCACAGCCCCGCCCCACCTGGAAGAGGAAGCTGAGCCGCTGCAGCGCCTCGCGGTCCCGCACCGGCGCCGCCATCGCGTCCCCGATTGGCCGCGCCCCCGCGGGGTGGGCGGGGCCGGCGCTCCCCATTGGCTGCGCCCGCCTCGGGTGGGTGGGTTGGGGGTGGGGGTGTGGGGCGGAGCCGCCCCGCTCTGCCAAATAGGGGTTGGGCGGGGGGGGGGGGGGAGAGCGTCGTCTTCCGGCGCCGGGAGAAGGCGTCACTTCCGGTGCTGGGCGCGGCGGCGGCGGCGGGCGGCGGTGAGTGGCGGCGGGGGTCGCCGAGACCCGACCCCCCCCCCCCCGCTATAGGGACCGCGGCACAGCCCCCCCCCCCCCATAGGGCGGCCCCCACAGACCCCTTCCTATAGGGACCCCGCTACGGGGACCCCTATAGCGACCCGGAGCTGCTTCCCCCCGCCAGGGCCGCCCCTATAGGGCCGCCCTCCTCTTCCATAGGGGCCGCCCCTATAGGGACCCCCCCCACCCCTACGGGGGGGGTCTCTTACAGAGCCTCTTCCCACCACGGTTTCTCTATAGGGGCCCCGGTATGGAGCCTCCCGGGACGGGGATTCCCCTATAGGGGCTTATCGTATAGCGGCTGCCCCGTAGGGCTCCCTCAGAGCTTCCGCTATAGGGGCTCCCACGCAGGGAGCACCCTACGTCCCCTATAGAGACTCCTCCGGGGGCACCCTGTGCTATAGGCGCCCCCGCCGAGGGCGGCTACTCCCCTATAGGGTCTCCCGTCACGGCCCCGGCGCCTCCCGCCGGCCGCAGCGCGTTGTCGGTTTTGACTGAACTCGGCCGGTTTCCCCCCAAAAAGAAAACAAAAGCGGTGGGGAACGGCACCGTGCACCTCGCCATCGCTTCCCGCCGGAATGACCTCATCGCCTCGACGGAATCGAGCCGTTTTCTCCCCAAAACGGCTTCGAGCCGGCGCCTCGGCATCGCTTCCCGCCCAAATGACATCGTCACCTCGACGGAACCGAGCGGTTTTCTCCCCCGACCGGCTTCAAACCTGCGCCCTCGCCTCGGCATCGCTTCGCGCCGAAGCCACGTTGTTCCCTTGACGGAATCGAGCTGTTTTCTCCCCAAAATCGCTTCAAACCGAAGATGACATCCTCGCCTTGACGGAACCGAGCTCTTTTCGCCCCCCAAATCTCTCTGAGCCCGCGGCGCCGCGCCTCGGCGGCGCCTTCCTACGCAAACCGCGTCATCGCCTTGATGGAATCGAGCGGGTTTCTCCCCAGAAACCTCTTCAAACCGCCGCCGCCGCCTTCGCGCCCCCCCAAACCCCGGCGTCCCCTCGAGGGGATTTGAGCCGCCTTCCCCCCCAAAACCGCTTGGAGCGCGCGCCGGCGCCTCGGCACCGCTTCCCGCCGAAACCCGCCTCGTCGCCTTGACAGAACCCCAGCTGTTTTCTCCCCCCCCCCCCCCCCCCCCCCAAACCCCCGCTCTGACACCGCTCCCCCCCCCCCCCCCCCCCGCATCGCCGCACCTTGGCATCGCGTCCCCACCGCGCCCCCCCCCCCCCTCGTCACCGTAACGGGTTTAAACTCTTCCCCCCCGCCCCCCCCCCTAAAATCCCGCCGTCCCCTCCCCAACCCCCTTCTCCGATCCGGACCCAGCCATCGCCTTCCCCCCCGCGCCCCCCCACCCCCCCTCGATTTCTGGGGAAGTGGGGGGAGGGGGGGGGGGGGGGGGCGGGCGGCAACAGCGGGGCCGCCATGTCGGGGGCCGACCCCCTGGAGACGTTGCGGGTGGAAGCGAGCTGCTCGGTTTGCCTGGAATACCTGCAGGATCCCGTCATCATCGAATGCGGCCACAATTTCTGCCGCCGCTGCATCACCCGCTGGTGGGCCGAGCTGGCCCGCGATTTCCCCTGCCCCGTCTGCCGTAAAACCTCTCGCCATCGCGCCCTGCGGCCCAACCGGCAACTCGGCAACATGGTGGAAGCCGCCCGGCAGCTGCGCGGAGCCAAACGGAAAGCCGGGGAGGAGAGCCGCTGCCAAGCTCACGGCCAAGCTCTGGCCCGGTTCTGTCGCGACGATCAAGCCCCCGTTTGCCTGCTCTGCGAGATCTCCCACGCCCATCGCGCCCACGCCCTCGTCCCCCTCGACGACGCGGCCCTCGAGTATAAGGTGGGGACGGGGGAAGACCGAAACCGCTCGCGGGGTGAAGAGGGGGGCGAGCGGGGCCGGGGGGGGGGGGCGCGGAGAGCGTCCCCGAGTCTTGGTTTTGGCCCCGAATTCGACCCCGGGGCTTTTTGTGGAGGATTTTCAGCTGCGATTAATCTCCCGTCTCCGTTTTCAGCCCCAAATTCTTCCCCAAGACCGTCTGGGGGGGGGGTTTGGCCACGGCTTGTCCTGGTTTCCAGCCCCCGAGGGTGGGATTTAGCTCCAAACTCTCCCCGAGACCGTCCGTGGAGGGAATTTGGGCGACGTCTTGTCCCTATCTCCTTTTTTAGCCCCGAACCATCTCCCCGAGGCTGCCTGCGGAGGAGCTTGGGCGGCAGCTCGTCCCCGTCTCCATTTTCAGCCCCAAATTCTTCCCCAAGACCGTCTGGGGGGGGGGGGTTGGCCACGGTTTGTCCCCGTTCCCAGCCCCCGAGGGTGGGATTTAGCCCCAGACCCTCTCCCCGAGGCTGTTTCTGGAGGGATTTTGGCCACGGACTCATCCCCATCCCCTTTTCCGGACCCTGGTGATGGGATTTAGCCCCAAACTCTCTCCCCGAGACCATTTGTGGAGGGAATTTGCGCGACGTCTTGTCCCTATTTCCGTTTTTAGCCCCGAACCATCTCCCCGAGGCTGGTTTTGAACGGGTTTCGGCCGTGGCTCGTCCCCGTCTCCGTTTTCAGCCCCAAATCCTCTCCCCGAGGCTGCCTGCGGAGGAGTTTGGGCAGCGGCTCCTCCCCGTCTCTGTTTTCAGCCCCAAATTCTTCCCCAGGTCCAGCTGGGGAGGGGTTTCGGCCACGGCTCTTCCCCGTTCCCAGCCCCTGAGGGTGGGATTCAGCCCCAAACTCTCTCCCTGAGGCTGTCTGCAGGGGGAATTTGTCCGTGGCTCAGCCCCGTCTCCATTTTCAGCCCCAAAACTTTTCCCCGAGTCTGTTTTTGGAGGGATTTCAGCCCTGGCTCGTCCTCATCCCTGTTTCAGAGCCCCTGAGGATGGGATTTAGCCCCAAACCCTCTCCCTGAGGGCGTTTGTCAAGGGGGTTTGGCCGTGGCTCATCCCCTTCTCCATTTTCAGCCCCAAACCCTCTCCCCGAGGGCGTTTGCGGAGAGGTTTTGGGCAGCAGCTCTTCCCCGAGCTCCCATTTTCAGCCCCCAAATTCTTCCCCGAGACCATCCGCGGAGGGAATCGGGGGGCCCCGCCTCATCCCCGTCTCCAGCCCCTCGCGGTGGGGCTCAGCCCCCAAACCCTCTCCTCGGGGCCTTCCACGTCGTCGCCACCCGCTCGGCTCCGGCGGAGGAGGGAGTCGGGGTCGGAGGGGGGAGTCGGGGCCGGGGAGGGGGGGTGGGGGTGGTGGGGGGTGGGGGTCCCATCCCGTCACCCACCCTCCTGTCTCCCCGCCCCGGCAGGAGAAGCTGCAGCGCTGCCTGGAGCCGCTGGAGCGGAAGCTGGAGGCAATCGCCGGCTGCCGAGCGCGGGAGGAGAAGAAACCCAGCGAGCTGAAGGCAAGGTTGACGGTGCCGGGGGGACGCCGGGGAGATCCCCGGCAACTCCCGGCGCTCACCGGTACCTTTCCCCGTCCCATCCCGGCAGAGGAAGGTGGCTCTGCGGCGGGAATGCATCGCCCGGGAGTTCGAGGAGCTTCACCAGCTGCTGGAGGAAGAGGAGCGGCTGCTGCTGCGGCGGCTGGAGGAGGAAGAGCGCGAGATCCTGCAGCGGCTTCAGGCCAACCTGGCTCGGCTCGGGGAGCAGCGCCGGGTCCTGGCCGCCCTCGTGGCCGAGCTGGAGGAGAAGTGCCTGCAGTCGGGTGCCGAGATGCTCAAGGTAGGGAGGGTGGGGGAGCGGGTGGATCACCACCCGGGGATGGGATCTAGCGGCGGGGACGGGATGGCCCAGAACGGGCTTGTCGTTGGGGATGGGATCCCCGGGGACGGGATTGGGTTTGGGGACAGGATCCTCGGGGGGGGGTGGGGGATTGGGTTTGGAGAAGGGATCGCCCCTGGGAGCAACGGGATTAGTTTCGGGGACGGGATCACCCCAGGGGATAGGACTGGTTTTGGGGACGGGATCCCCAGGGACGGGATCGGGTTTGGGGACAGGATCGCCCCCAGGGGAGGGATCGGGTTTGGGGGCGGGACCCCCGGGGATGGGATCGGGTTTGGGGACAGGATCGCTCCTGGGGGCAGGATCGATTGCGGGGCCAGGATCAACTCCAGGGATGCCCGGGGATTGGTTTTGGGGGTGGAATTGGTTTTGGGGACAGGATCCCCAGGAACAGGATTGGTGTCGGGGACAGGATCACCGCAGACAGGATTGGTTTTGGAGACAGGATTGGGTTTGGGGATGGGATCGGTTTTGGGGACAGGCTTGCCCCCGGGGAAGAGATCAGGTTTTGGGGATGGGATCCCCAGGAATGGGATCGGTTTCGGGGACAGGATCGCCCCCAGGGAAGGGATCGGGTTTTGGGGATGGGATCCCCAGGAATGGGATCGGTTTCGGGGACAGGATCGCCCCCAGGGAAGGGATCGGGTTTTGGGGATGGGATCCCCAGGAATGGGATCGGTTTTGGGGACAGGCTCGCCCCCGGGGAAGGGATCGGGTTTTGGGGATGGGATCCCCAGGAATGGGATCGGTTTCGGGGACAGGATTCCCCCCGGGGACGGGATCACTGGGGAGGGAGTCGGTGCTGGGGATTGGATCGGGGACAGGATCGCCACTGGGATCACGGGGACAGGGATCGCCGCCGGGGGCCGGGATCGGTGCCCGCAACGCTGGTCAGGGCCAGGATCCCTGTGGCTGGGACCGATCCCACCCCCCGAGATCGACTTTGGGGGGGGGGGGGGGGGTGTGTGGAATCTAGCACACCTAAACGCCCCCCCCATTTTCCCTGCTTCCCCCCCCCCCATTTCCAGGACATCAAGGACACCCTGGCCAGGTAAGAACCGCGCAGGCGATCCCCGCCGCTCTCCCGGCTCCGTTTTGGGGCAGAAAAGCGGGATCTGGAGGCGACGGGGGGGCGGGGGGGGGGGGGCGAGTCAGCCGGCGCGTCCCACCTCCCCCCGGGGCTGCCGGCAGGTGCGAGGCGGCGGCGGCGCCCGTGGAAGAACCGGCTTCCGTCCCCATCGAGCTGGAAAAAAACTTCTGCAGTTTCCCCCGGCAATACTTCACCCTCCGGAAAATCACCCGGCGCCTCATCGGTGAGGAAACACCCCCCCCCCCCCCCCCCCTCCAGCATCGTGCCGCGGCTGGGGACACCCCCCTCACCGCGCTCCCCGCCCCCTAAATCCCCCCCTTTGCCGTCCAGGCGAGGTGACGCTGGATCCGGACACGGCTCATCCCAACCTGGTTTTATCGGAAGATCGGAAAAGCGTTCGTTTCGTGGAAGTTCGACCCCGGGATTTACCCGATACCCCGCGACGTTTCACCATCTACCCCTGCGTTTTGGCGGCGCAGGGTTTTACCTCCGGTCGTCATTACTGGGAGGTGGAAGTCGGCGATAAAACCCACTGGGCTCTCGGCGTTTGTAAGGATTCGGTGAGTCGGAAAGGGGAATTAACGCCGTTACCGGAGACGGGATATTGGCGGGTACGGCTCTGGAACGGCGATAAGTACGCGGCCACCACCACCCCCTTCACCCCGCTGACGGTGCGGGTCAAACCCAAGCGGGTGGGGGTCTTCGTGGACTACGAAGCCGGGAAAGTGGCTTTCTATAACGTTACCGATCGCTCCCACATTTACACGTTCACCGATACTTTCACCGAAAAGATTTGGCCGCTTTTTTACCCCGGGATCCGTGCCGGCAGGAAAAACGCGGCGCCTCTCGTTATCCGTTCGCCTACAGATTGGGAGTGAGGGGGAGAGCGGCACCGGCCGGCGGGGTTTGGCTCGATGATACCCGGCAGCGCCAGGAGCCGGTGCTCCGGCACAGACGGGCTTTGGCTCTCCGATACCTGGCACTGCTGGGGTTTGGCTCTCCAATGTCTGGCACCGCCGGGGTTTGGTGCTCCAATACCTGGCACCGCCGGGATCCAGCGCGCTGGCACTGCTGGGGTTTAACTCTCCGACGTCTGGCACCACCCGGATCCGGTGCTCCGGCACCACCGGGGTTTGGCTCTCTGACATCTGGCACCACCGGGATCCGGTGCTCCGGCACCGCCGGGGTTTGGCTCTCTGACATCTGGCACCACCGGGATCCGGTGCTCCGGCACCGCCGGGGTTTGGCTCTCTGACATCTGGCACCACCGGGATCCGGTGCTCCGGCACCGCTGGGATTTGGCTCTCCGACATCCAGCACTGCCAGGGTCTGGCAATCCGGCATCACCAGGATTTGGCTCTTGGACATCCAGCACCGCCAGGATCCGGTGCTGCGGCACCGCTAGGGTTTGGCTCTCTGACATCTGGCGCTGCCGGGGTCCGGCGCTCCGGCACAGACGGGATTTGGCTCGCCAGCATCACCAAGGTTTGGCTCTGGCACCACCGGCGTCCGGCACTCCGGCATAAACGGGGTTTGGCTCTCCGACACCTCGCACCGCCGGGCTCTGGCTCTCCGGCACCACCAGGCTCTTGCTCTTTACCGTCGAGCTCCGCGGCACCGCGGCGGCCCGGCTCACCGGCACCACGGGGGTCTGGATCACCGGCACCACCGGGAGCCGCTTCCCCAGCGTCCGCCTCCCCGGCGCTGGCCGGATCCGGCTCTGCGGCAGCGCCGGAGGCGCGTGTGGTGGCAGGCGTGTGGCAGGGCTGTGTGTGTCCCCCCCCGTGTCCCCCCCCCGTGTCCGTGTGTCCCTGCCCCCCCCCCCCCCCGCACGCCCTGGGGTCCGTGTCTGGCCCTGGCCCTCTGTGCGCCCCCCCCCCGGTGTCCCCGTGTCTGTCCCTCCGTGTCACCCCACGTCAGACCATGGCTCTCCGCGCGTCCCCACGTCCGTCCCTGGCCCTCCATGTCCCCTGTCTGTCCCTCTGCGTCCCCCTCCGTGTCCATCAGTGTCCCTCTGTCCATCCGTGTCCCTCCACGTCCCCATGTTTGTCCCTCTGTGTGGCCCCATGTCCATCCACCTCCCTCTGTCCGTGTGTCCCCACGTCCGTTTGTGTCCCTCCATGTCCCCACGTCTGTCCCTCCGTGTCCCTCTGTGCATCCCCAGGTCCATCTGTGTCCCCGTATCCGTGTCCCTTCCCGTCCCCACATCCATCCACGTCCATCCGTGTCCCCACGTCCATCCGTGTCCCCACGTCATCCATGTCCCTGTGTCCCTCCGTGTCCCTCTACGTGTCCCCGTGTCCCTCTGTGTCCCCACATCCATCCGTGTCCTTCCCTGTCCCCGCGTCCATCCGTGTCCTTCCCTGTCCCCACATCATCCGTGTCCCTCTACGTGTCCCCATGTCCTTCCCTGTCCCCACGTCCATCCGTGTCCTTCCCTGTCCCCACATCATCCGTGTCCCTCTACGTGTCCCCATGTCCTTCCCTGTCCCCACGTCCATCCGTGTCCTTCCCTGTCCCCACATCATCCGTGTCCCCCCGTGTCGTGTCCCCCCGTCAGCCACCTCCCCGTGTCCCTCCCCAGCCCCGCATTCCCCCGTCCCTCCCCACATCCCCGTCCCTCCCTCCCCGTCCCCGGCCCCGCCCCGCCATCGCCCACGCCCGGGCCGCCTCCCGCACGCCTGCCACACGCCTCCCACACGCCTCCCACACGCCATGCTCCCCTCGGGGCTACCGGAACGGGGCCCGCTGGCCCAGCTGGCCCGGGAAACTTCGTGCCCGGCCTGCGGGCAACCGCTGCGGGACCCCGTCCTCTTCGCCTGCAACCACAGCTGCTGCCGCCGCTGCCTGCCCGTCGCCCGCCCCGGGGAACCCCCCCCCCCCGCCGCCGCCGCCGCCTTCTCCTGCCCGCGGTGCCGCCTGCCCTGCGCCCCTCGCCGGCTTCGCACCCCGGTGGCTCTGGCCGTGGAGAGTCGCATCGCCCAGCGTCTGGTTCGGGGAACCCCCGGCCCCCCCCAGCGCCGGCCCCAACGCTGCAGGTAAAGGGGGGGGGGGACGGGGGGACGGGACACGGACACACAGACAGATGGACGGGGACACCCGGGGGGCGGAACCGAGAGGGCTTAGGGGACCCAGGCATCCGGGGGGGGACTTGGGGGGGGAACCGGGAGGGCTTGGGGGACCCAGGAAGACTTGGGGGGGGAACCGGGAGGGCTTGGGGGACCCAGGCATCCGGGGGGGGACTTGGGGGACCCAGGCATCCAGGGGGGGACTTGGGGGGGGAACCGGGAGGACTTGGGGGACCCAGGAGGACTTGGGGGGGGAACCGGGAGGGCTTGGGGGACCCAGGCATCCGGGGGGGGACTTGGGGGGTATCCAGGGGGGGGATGACCCAGGTGTCTGGGGGGACTTGGGGGACCTGGGTGGGGGGGACCGGGAGGACTTGGGGGACCCAGGAGGACTTGGGGGACCCAGGCATCCGGGGGGGGACTGGGGGGACTTGGGGGGTATCTGGGGGGGGATGACCCAGGTGTCTGGGGGGACTTGGGGAACCGGGAGGACTTGGGGGACCCAGGAGGACTTGGGGGACCCAGGCATCCAGGAGGGGACTTGGGGGGGGGGGGGGGACCCAGGAGGACTTGGGGGACCCAGGCATCCGGGGGGGGGACTTGGGGGGGGAACCGGGAGGACCCAGACATCCGGGGGGACGTGGGGGGGTAGCCAGGGGGGTACCCAGTCATCCGGGGGGGAGCTGGGGGGACTTGGGGGACCCAGGTGTCTGGGGGGACTTGGGGGACCTGGGAGGGGGAACCAGGGGGACTGGGGGGACCCAGGTGTCTGGGGGGGAGTTGGGGGACCCGGGTGTCTGGGAGGATGGGGGAGGGGGGGGAACCCAGCATCCAGGGGGAACTGAGGGGACTTGGGGGACTGGGGGGGGGGGGCCCGAGGGGACTTGGGGTCTGGGGGGGGGAACTGGGGGGACCCAGGCGTCTGGGGAGGCCAGAGGGGAATTGGGGGGATGGGGGGGGGGGGAAGTCCAGGCGTCCGGGGGGACCTAGGGGTCCACAGAGGTGTTTGGGTGGGCTGCGACCCGATCTTGGGGGGTGCCGGGGAAAACCCGGGTGTCCAGGGGGACCCTGGCTATTCGGGGGGGAGAGGTGGGTGGTCAAGGGGTGCTGGGGGGACCCCGGGGACCCCAACATCCGGCATGACCCCGTGCCCCATCCCTCACGTGCCCGGATGCCTGAGTCCCCCACCCCGGGGCGGGGAGGGACGGGTGTCACCGCGCCCCGGGTGACCTCGTCACCGCCTGGGCGGGGGGGGGGGTGGAGGGGACACCCCGGCCTCCCGGCTCACGTGCCAGGCAGGGCCCGATCCGGCCGGGTGACATTTTTGGGTGGTGACACCCATTTCGGTGGCACCTCGTCCCTCCCTCGGGGACGCGCCCCAGTCCGGTGCATCTTCCCCCTTGGGGACACTCCCCCCCCCCCCCGCCAAGGCCTTCCCCCCGCCCCACGCAAGGGGTGCCCCCCCCCCCCAATTGGTGCCTTTTGTCCCCACCCCCGTGACATTTGTCCCCCCCCCCTTTTTCGGTGACACCCCCCTGCCCCCCACTAACACCCCCCCTCCACTTCTTCTCCCCACAGCCTGGGGGGCCCAGCTCCGAGCCGACGCCGCCCCCCCACGCCCCCCATCCCCGAAGGAGCCCCCCGGGGAGGGGGGGCCAGCCCCCCAAAAAGCTGCCCCCCCCCCTCCTCCTCGCTGACGCCCCCCCCCCCCCCCCAATAAACGCCAGCTCCCCCCCCCCCCACGAGCGCCACGGCAGCGGACGCAGCGGTGCCACCTTAATGCCCACAGTGCCACGGGGGGGGACACGACACACACGATTTGGGGGGTGTACCCCAAAATGGGCCCCCCCCCCCCAATACACGGGGTGCGTGTGGGGCTGGCGGGGCAGGAGATGGTGGTTTGGGGGGGGGGGGGGGGGGGCTCAGGCGGCGATATTTGGGGGGGTATTGATGGGGGGGGGTCAGGCATTGATATTGGGGAGGGTCCTCGGGAGCTGGGGGGGGGGGGGGGGGCTCAGGCATCGATTTGGGGGGGCTCAGGCATTGATATTGGGGGGGGGGTCCTCAGGAGCTTGGGGGGGTGGGCTCAGGCATCGATTTGGGGGGGGGGTGTCAACCCCCGAGCTGATGGAGGAGGGGGGGTGTAATTTGGGGGGGGAGTGTCAAGCCCAGAGTCAATAGTTGGGGTTGGGGGTCCTGGGGGGGGGCCGGGGGGGTCCATAGGGGGCTCCTCAGTGCTCCCCATAGGGGGCTCCTCAGTGCTCCATAGGGGCGGGGGGCAGTGCTTGGGGTCCCCCCCCGGCCCCCGGCGCTCCCCCCCCTCCCCCCCGCCGCCCCCCCCGCCCCCGTTTATGGCCCCGGACGCAGTGGAGGTGGCCGCAGCCTTCGTGTCCCCCCCTCGGCGGCGCCGCCGCTGCCTCCTCTTCCTCCTCCTCTGCTTCCTCCCTCCCTCCTCCTCCTCCTCCTCGCTCTCCGTCGAGCTCTCCCCGAACGCCCGCGGCTTCTCATAGATGCAGCAGCCTGAAAGGGGGTGTGTGTGTGTGGGGGGGGGTGTCAGGGGACACAGGCGTCCCCAGGGGGGGGACCCAGGTGTCCTGGGGGGGGGGGGACGGGACATGGGGACGGTCCCCGAGGCCACTCACACTTGGAGGAGCGGCGGCCCAGGTGCTCGTTGTCGACGGTGTCACTCGACCACTCGACTTTCTTGTCCGGCTTCCGCTTGCGCAGCTTCAGGGTCAGGCTGCGGTTCTCCTGGGGGGGGGGACACATGGGGACAGGGGTGTCACCGGCGCGGTGACACCGCGGGCAAGGACAACGCTTCCCCCCCCGCCCTCCCCCCCCGCCTTCTGTGGGCTGCGACGCTGTCCGTGACACCGTCCCAAAATGGCCCTGGTCATGTCACCTGACGCTGCGGCCCCAGCGCCGTCCCCCAACACCCCTGGTCGTGTCCCCAACACCGTCCCCGTCCCCAATAGCCCCAGTCGTGTCCCCAACACCGTCCCCGTCCCCCAACGCTGTCCCTGTCCCCGACACCGTCCTAACAGCCCTGGTCACATCCCCTGACGCTGTCCCTGTCACCATCCCCCAACAGCCTCGGTTGTGTCCCTGACACCGTGTCCCCAACACCGTCCCTTGTCCCCTCAGACTGTTCTTGTCCCCGACACCCTCCCTGTCCCCCAACAGCCCTGGTTTGTGTCCCCTGACACCGTTTGTGTCCCCAACACCGTCCCTGTCCCCAACACCATACTACAACAGCCCGGGTTGTGTCCCCTGACACCGTCTCTGTCCCCAACACTGTCCCACTACAGCCCCAGTCACGTCCTCTGACACTGTCCCTGTCCCCAACAGCGTCCCACAGCGGCCCTGCTTGTGTCCCCTGACGCCGTCTCTGTCCCCAACGCTGTCCCCGACACCGTTCCCCACTACAGCCCTAGTTGTGTCCCCAACACCCTCCCTGTCCCCAACGCTGTCCCACGACACCCCTGGTCGTGTCCCCTTGACACCGCTCTTGTCCCCAACACCGTCCCAGTCCCCGACACCGTCCCCCAACAGCCCCAGTCGTGTCCCCAACACCATCCCCGTCCCCCAACAGCCCCAGTCGTGTCCCCAACACCATCCCCGTCCCCCAACACCGTCCCCCAACAGCCCCGGTCGTGTCCCCAACACCATCCCCATCCCCCAACAGCCCCAGTCGTGTCCCCAACACCGTCCCCGTCCCCCAACACCGTCCCCCAACAGCCCCAGTCGTGTCCCCAACACCGTCCCCCAACAGCCCCGGTCGTGTCCCCAACACCGTTCCCGTCTTTGACACTGTGTCCCCCCGCCAGCCCTGGTCACGTCCCCTGTCCCTGTCCCCACTCCTGTCCCCCCCTCCAAGATTTATACTCCCCCCCCCCCCCCCCCCCAGCTCCGTTCTTTCCCCCTCAT
>JAPZLJ010000049.1:0-54093 GCA_027474245.1 Spheniscus humboldti | reverse complement strand
GGCGGGTGGGCGGGGGGTGTGATGCTCTCGTGCTGGATGGCGTCATGGCGATGGTGGCGCTGACGTCACTGGTGCCGCGCCCCCTCTTACACACACACACACACACACCCCCCCCACCCCGAGGCGCCCCTTCCTCGGGGAAGGGCCGGGTGTGACGTCGTAGCGGGCAGCGCGGCTGTGATGTCACTGTCCCTGGAGTGGGACATCGGGGGAGGGGGGAAGGGGGGCAGCACCCCCGTGACGTCACGGCCGTGACATCACACACACACACCCCCCCCCAGGACACCCCTCGGCTCTGCAGCGCCCAGGCAGCGCCCAAGGACCCCCCGACCCCCCCCAGCCGCTACCAGGAGCGGCCCTGGGAGTACCTGGAGAGCGAAGGTAAGGGGGGGGTGAGGGGGGAGTTTGGGGGGGGCTGGGGGGGGTGTCCCCAACTCCTCTCCCCCCCCCCCAAAAACACCCCCCACCCCCGCAGAGTACCGCGCCACCTACGGCGACAACCCCGTCTGGCTGGGCTACCGCCGCAACCACAAAGGCGCCATCCCGCCCCAGCGCACCCGCAAGGCCTGTTTGGTGAGGGGCTGGGGGTGGGGGGGGGGACACGGGGGGGGGACGGGGACACGGGGGGGGGGGACACACACCCACGACACCCCCTGACCGTGTGTGTGTGTCCCCCCCCCCGTCCCCCCCCGCCAGCGCAAGGGGAAGCCGGTGGGAAACCCCTGCCCCATCTGCCGCGACCGCAACCTCCACGTGGATTTTAGAGTAAGGTTTTGGGGGGGGGGGGGGAGGGAGATTTGGGGGGGGGGGGGGGGGGGCTCCCCTTTCCCCCCTTCCTCTCCCTTCCTTCTCCTCTTCCTCCTGCCTTCCCCCCCCCCCCCCCCCAGAACGTGAAGCTCCTGGATCAGTTCATCTGCCCCCACTCGGGCGTCGTCTTCCACCCCACGCACACAGGTGAGGGGGGCACCCGTGGGTGCTGAGGCGAGGGGGGGGGGGGGGGGGGGGAACACACGACACCGCACCCGTGGGTGCTGGGGGGGGGGGGGGGGGGTGGGTGCCCCCACGGCCGCTGACGGTGTGTCGTGTGTCCCCCCCCCCCCCACCTCAGGGGTCTGCATGAAGCAGCACAAGCTCCTGGCCAAAGCCATCGCCCAGGCGCAGGACCACGGTGAGGGAGGGCGCGAGGGGGGGGCACGGGGGACGACGCAGCACCCATGGGTGCCCTTCCAGCCCCTCACACCCCCCCCCCCCCCCCCAGGTCTCCTGTGGCTGCAGGTGCCCTACGTACCGGCCCCCCCGCGACGACTTCTCCAACCGACACCAGGCCGTTGGCAAGACCCCGCCGGCGCCCGCCCTGGCCCCCGGCCGCCATTGGTACCCCTGGTAACGAACGGCGGCCTCCCCCCCGCCGCCGCCATCGCCCGCGTCCGCCGCCTCTACAAGGATTACCTGAAGGAAGAAGCAGCCCCGCCGGCCACGGGGACGCCCCTGACGCCCCTCCAGCCCCCTGCGTGGAGCACGGGGGGGAATAAAGCGGCTGCAGCCCCCGTTCGAGACTCGGCTTCTTCCTTCTTCCACCCGGCGGGGAAACTGAGGCACGATGCTGACAAGATGGCGGTCGTGCCGCCAAACATGGCCGCCCGCGCCCCCAAAATGGCGGCCCTCGGGGTGGGCGTGTGGCGGGGGGGGGGATATATCCCGGCGTGCGTTGCGGCGGCGGCGGAGTGGGGGGGGGGGGTGTTTCCCGTCATGCTTTGCGGCGGAGCGGGAGGCTGGTTGCTAAGGGCGGCGGGATCCTGCGGAGGGGCGGGGCTTGGTTGCTAGGGGCGGGCGAAGAGGAGGCAGCGATTGGTTCCGCGGTTGTTAGGGGGCGGGGTTAGCACCGGCCGGGCCTGGCGGCGGTGGGTGGCGGCGGGCGGCCGGGCCGGGCCCGGCGGGCGGAGGAGGCGGCGGGGCCGGGCCCGGCGGGCGGCGGGAGCGGCCATGGAGTTCCCCTTCGACCTGGCACCGGTGCTGGGCGACCGCGTCTGCGTCGTCGACCAGCACCTGCGACCCGCCGGGCGCCGCGGGCCCACCCACCGGTACCGGGGGCCTAGGCTTAAGGACTCGGGCCCGCCCGGGGCATGCTGGGAAACAAGGGGGGGCGCGGGGCATGCTGGGAAACGGGGGGGCGGGCCCCCCCGTTGCCCGGGCCACGGTGGTTAATGGCGGGGGGGGGGGGGCGGCGGTGTTGCCCCGGGGCATGCTGGGAAGCAGGGGCCTGCAGGCCTTGCCCCAGGGCATGATGGGTAATGGCCCCTCATCACCCCCCCCCCCCGGGGTCCTTTTGGGGGGGGGGGGGGGGGGAGGATTTGGGGTGACACCGTGTGTGTCCGTGTGTCCCCCCCTTGTCCCCACGGCGCAGGGGGGGACCTGGAGCAGCAGCTGAGGACGGTCATCGATGAGCTGGGCAAGGCCTCGGCCAAGGTACGGGGGGTACGGGGGGGGTACAGGGGGGGTAACGGGGGTATGGGGGGGTAACAGGGGGTACAGGGGGGGTAACGGGGGTATGGGGGGGGTACAGGGTGGGTAACGGGGGTACGGCGGGGGGTAATGGGGGGTACAGGGTGGGTAACGGGGCTACGGGGGGGTACAGGGGGGTAACGGGGGTAATGGGGGGGTAACGGGGGGTACAGGGAGGGTAATGGGGGTACGGCAGGGGGTAATGGGGGGTACGGGACAGGTAATGGCGGTACGGTGGGGGTAATGGCTATGGGGGGGTAACGGGG
Source organism: Spheniscus humboldti (assembly GCA_027474245.1). Lineage (NCBI taxonomy): Eukaryota > Metazoa > Chordata > Aves > Sphenisciformes > Spheniscidae > Spheniscus > Spheniscus humboldti. The sequence goes on along the minus strand of JAPZLJ010000049.1, from coordinate 51,325 downwards.
GGTACAGGGTGGGTAACAGGGCTACGGGGGGGGGTAACGGGGGGTAATGTGGGGTCCAGGGCAGGTAATGGGGGTACGGAGGGGGTAACGGCTACGGGGGGGGTAACGGGGGGGTACAGGGTGGGTAACGGGGGTAGGGCGGGGGGGTAATGTGGGGTACGGGGCAGGTAATGGGGGTACTGGGGGGGTAACGGTTACGGGGGGGGGGTAACGGGGGGTACAGAGTGGGTAATGGGGGTACAGGGGGGTAATGGGGGGCACGGGGTACGTAATAGGGGTACTGGGGGGGTAACGGGGCTATGGGGGGGGGTAACGGGGAGGTAACAAGGGGTACAGGGTGGGTAACGGGGGTATGGCGGGGGGTAACGGGGGTACAGGGCAGGTAATGGGGGTACGGAGGGGTAACGCCTACGGGGGGGGGGTAACGGGGGGTACAGGGTGGGTAACAGGGGGTACGGGGGGGGGGGGGTAACGGGGTGCAGTGGGGGGTTCGGGGAGGGGGCCGGGGGGGGGGGGGAGGGGGGTAACGGTTCTTCCCGCGCAGGCCCAGGGCCTCCCAGCCCCCGTCACCAGCGCCGCGCGCGCATGGAGGGCCAACCGCCACGTTCTCTACATCCTCCGCGACGCCGACGGCCGGGGGTGAGCGCGCGCGCGTACGCCCCGGCCCCCCAACCCGGCACGGTGGCGGGGGGGGGGACGGACCAGGGGACACCCCCCCACACCCCCCCCCCACACCCCCCAAAATTCCTTCTCCGCAACCCAGCACCCCCAAAGGCGCCGTCGTCGGCTTCCTCAAGGTGGGCTACAAGAAGCTCTTCCTCCTGGTGAGTATCGGGGGGTCCCCGCCGTCGTCCCGTCCCCGTCCCCCCCCCCCCCCCGACGGCCATCTTGTGGCCCCCGGCCCCGCCACGGCCATCTTGTGTGTCACGGTTTCCCGCTCCCACCCCCCCCACCCCGTCTCCTCTGGCCCCCCCCGACCCCACCCCCCCCATCTCCCCTGGCCCCCCCCGGCCCCCCCCGGCCCCCCCAGGACCGTAACGGTGCCCACAACGAAGCGGAACCGCTTTGCGTCCTGGATTTTTACGTCCACGAGTCGCTGCAACGACACGGTTACGGGCGGGAGCTTTTCCAGCACATGCTGCAGGTGACGAGACGGGGGTCAGGGTTCGGGGGGGGGGGGGGACGGGGGGGACACGGGGGACACCCACGGGACGCACGAAGGGGACGTTGGGGACCCACCCCGTGCCCCACTTGCCCCCCCCCCCACCCTCCCCGCAGAGCGAGAGGGTGGATCCACTGGCGCTTGGCCGTCGACCGACCCTCCGAGAAGCTCCTGGCTTTTCTCCGCAAACACTACGGCCTCGCCGACGCCATCCCCCAGGTTTTGGGGGGGGGACACGGGGGGGACAGGACGGGGACACACGCGCTGGGGACGTCCCCGGGGAGGGAGGGGGCCGGCGAGGCGCCTTTTCGGGGCGCCCCTCGCCCTCCTGGCGTGCCCTTTGTCACCGTTCTTGGCCCTCGGGGGGGACGGGGGGGGCGGGTAAAGGGGCTCTTGGCTTCACTGGGTTGGGGGGGAGTTTGGGGGGGGAGGGGGGGGGGGTGCAGATCACCCCAGATTTTTGCCCCGGGGGGTTTAGAGCCTTAAAAACTGCCCCGGGGGGGGCAAATCACCCCAGATTTTTGCCCTGAGGGGGGCGTAGAACCTTCGGACACACAAATTACCCCCAATATTTGCCCCGGGGGAGGAAGAGGAGGGGGGGGGGTACCCCAATCCAGCCCCTCACCCCCCCAGCCTTCCTCCCGCCCCCCCCCTCCCCCCTTTTCCAGGTGAACAACTTCGTCATCTTCGAGGGTTTCTTCTCCAACCGCCCGGGGTGAGTTTTTTGGGGGGGGGGGGGGAGCAGCACGGGGTGACACCCCCCCCCCCTCCTCCTCCCCCTCCCCTTCCTCTTCCTCCTCCTCCGCCTCCTCCCCCGGCCCTAATAACGCTGCGTGTGTGTGTGTGTGTCCCCCCACCGCAGCCCCCCACCGCCGCCCGCCCCCCAAGCGCCCCGAGGAGGAGATCAAGCCCTACTCGCTGTCGGGAGCGCGACTGTAAGCCCGGGGGGGGGCAGAAGGGTGGGGGAAACTGAGGCACGGTTGCCTTCCCTGGGCCCCCGCCCCTTACGTCCCGCAAAAGGGGGGGGGGGGCGGGCTTTTGCCTCAGCCTCCACCAATCCCTTCCAGTCTTACGAGAAGAGGCGGAGCCTCCCTGGCCCTTCAACTTGACCTCGGGGCGGGGCGGGGGGTTCGCCGGTCCGCGGCAGCCTCCGGCCTTTCCTCCTGCGGCGGGAGGCGCCGGACGGACACACGGAGCCCCGCCCGCCGGACGGACGGACGGACGCCCCCCGGCACCGCCGCGCCAGGTGGGCCGCCCTTCTTTTTTGGGGGGGGGGATTGTTTTTTTTCTTTTCCCCCCCCGATTTCACCGGTTTTTGGCCTCGTTTTTTTCACTCCCCTCCTCTCCTCCCCACGCTCTTTTCTCGTCCCCGCAGCTCCCTCGGGCGCGCCGGCCGCTGAGCCCCCAACCCGGCCCCTCTCCCCACGGCGGGGCCGTGGGGGGGCTCGGAGTCCGCTGGGGGTGGGGTGGGGGGAACGTGGGGGTGCCCGGCCCTGCCCCACGGGTGCCACCCTCCCTCCCCCCCCCGTAGCTCCCGGGGGGGTGCCTCTCCCCACCCCATAGCCCCTATGGGTGCCTCTCCCTACCCCATAGTCCCTGTGGGTGCCCGGCCCTGCCCCACGGGGTGCCCCCCTTCCTGCCCCGTAGCTCCCGGGGGGTGCCGGTTCCTGCCCCATAGCCCCTACGGGTGCCTGACCCCACTCCCGTGGGTGCCCGGCCCTGCCCCGCAGCCCCCAGTGGGTGCCTGTCCCTGCCCCACGGGTGCCCCCCTTCCTGCCCCGTAGCTCCCGGGGGGTGCCCGTCCCTGCCCCCATAGATGCCTGTCCCCACTCCGCGGCCCCTGTGGGTGCCCCTCCCTGCCCCCAGAGCCCCATTTTTGGGGGGGTGGGGGGGGGTGGGTGTGTCCCATTCCTGCCCCATAGCCACCGTGGGTGCCTGTCCCCGCCCCGTGAGTGCGTGCCCCTGCCCCCACAGCCCCGGTGGGTGCCAGCTCCTGCCCCACACGGGCCCCCACGGGTGCCCGCCCTCACCCCGTGGGTGCCTCTCCCCGCCCCACAGCCCCACGGGGGGGGGGGGGGGTGCTGTGGGGGGTGTGTGTGTGTGTCCCCCAGTTCCTGCCCCACAGCCCCCGTGGGTGCCTGTCGCGTGTCGTGTGCCCCCCCCCCACCCCAATCCCAGCCCCTGTGGGTGCCTGTCCCCCGCCCCACGGCTGCCCCTCCCCACCCCACGGCCCCGAGGGGGGGGGTGGGGTGGAGGGGGCCCTTGCTCCCCCCCCCCCCCACCCCCCCCCCACCCCGTTTTTGGTTACGTTTCAATAAAATGGGTGACTCTGGGCTTTGGGTCCCTCGTCCTGTCGGGTCCGGGGGGGGGGGCGTGGCCTCGCTGAGCCCCCGCCCCCCCGCCCCACGTGCTCGCAGCCGTACGGCTTAGCGCTTGAGCCCCGCGCCTTCGTTAAGTCACGCCCATTTGGGTCTTAGCCACGCCCCGCGTGAGTTACGCCCATTTGGGTCTTAGCCACGCCCCGCGTGAGTTACGCCCCGCCTCCCCGGCTGGAGAGCCGCTCCTGCCACTGGCTGCTGGCGAGCTGGCTCCGCCCCTTCCGGGCGGTGCCCCGCGCGGAGGGGAATGAATGGGCCCGGCCGCTTGGCGGGGGACGACAGCGCATGCGCCTCCCGCCGGCTTTCCCGCCCCGGCGCAGGGCGCGGCGCGCTCCGCCCACCGCGCATGCGCATCCGCCCGGTCACCTTCCCCGGCGCGCGGCGGCAGCCCCGCGCTCCGCCCCCTCTCCCCGCGCATGCGCGTGGCGCGCCCGCCCCTTACCGCGCCTGCGCGCTGGGGCGCGGCGCGGGCGGAGCCAGGGCGAGCCGGCGGCGGACGCGCAGGCGCGGTGGGAGCGCCGGCTCGAGGCGAGGCGCGGCCGAGGCGAAGCGGGGGGGCTCCGCCATGTACCGGCACGGCCGGGCCGCCGCCGCCGCCGCCGCCCACCTCCGCCCCGCCGCCCCCCTCCGCGCCTGGCCCCCGGCCGAGGCCGCCGGGGCCGGCCCGGACCCGCCGCGCCGCCGTTACCGAGCGCGGCCGCAGGTGAGGGTCGCGGGGAGGGGGGCGGGGCTGTGCTGAGGGGAGGGGGGCGGGGCTGTGCTGAGGGGAGGGGGGCGGGGCCTGTGCGAATAAAGGGGCGGGGAGGCTGCGCAGGTAGGGCGGGCGCTCGGGGGGGGAGGGGGCGGGGCTATGCAAATAGGCGCCGCGGGGTAGGAGTGGGGCGGGGCCGGCTGACCGGGTGGGCGCGGCTATGCAAACAGGCGCCGGGGAATAGAAGGGGGGGGGGGGGGGAGGCGTGTCCATGCAAATAGCGATCGCTAAGTAGAGGTGAGGTGAGGCGGGGCCGGCTGTCCCGAAGGGGCGTGGTTATGCACATCGCGCGGGAGCAGGTTCCCGATGGGGAAGGCGGCTGAGGGGCGGGGCCTACGCCTCGGGGGCGGGGCCTACGCCTCGGGGGCGGGGCCGTGGGTGGCTGAGGGTCCCCTGTGTGGGGCAGCTCCGTCCCGGGGGGGGGGGGATCCCCGTGGGGCAGATCACCCCGCCATGGGGCGGATCACCCCGCCATGGGGCGGATCCCCCCCCCCATGGGGCAGAGCCACCCTCCTATGGGGCGGATCCCCCCCCCCCATGGGGCAGAGCCACCCTCCTATGGGGCGGATCCCCCCCCCCATGGGGCAGAGCCGTCTTCCTGTGGGGCAGCTCCACCCCCCCCCCACGGGGCAGCTCCATCCTGCTGTGGGGCGGACCCGCCCTCCTATGGGGCAGCTCCACCCCACCATGGGGCAGCTCTGTCCCCCTCCGTGGGGCAGCTCCGTCCCTGGCGGGGGGGGGGGGGGTCCTGCCAGCTGCCCCATAGCTCAGTCCCCCCCCCCCGCCAGGGTTCCCCAGGTCCCCGTGTGTTCCCCCCCCCCAGCCCCGCTATGGGGCAGCTCCACGTCCCCCCCTTGGGGACCTTCGCCCCCCCCCCCCCCCCACTCCCCACCCAGGACATCCCACCCCCCCACCCCCACAGGACCTGGAGCCCACCCGGCGCCACGTTTCGGCGCTGCCCCTCCTGCCCCCCCCGGCCCCGTCGCGGTCCCCCCCGGCCCGCTTCCCCGGCAACCCCCGCCCTCGAGCCTTGTCCCCGCCGGAGGGGATGGACAGGTGACATCACCACGGTGGACGGTCATCGGGAAGATGACATCGCCGTTCGCGATGGCCCCGCCGCCGCCGCCGCCGCCATCCTCCTCCTCCTGCGTCCCCCGTCCCCCTTCCTGGCCCCCGCCGGGCCCCCCCGCCACCCCCCCGCCCAGCATGGAGGAGCACTTGGCCGTCATGCACCAGAAGCTGCAGCACGAGGGTGACGAGAGGGTGACAAGAGGGTGACATCGGGGGTGGCTTGGGGGGGGGGGGGGGTGGGGGGGGGGTTGTCTGTCCTTCCCCCGCTATCGGATGTGTCATCTGTAGGTGGTGATGGGGTGGCCTTGGTGTCACCGTGGGGCACGTGGTGACAAGGGGGGGGGGGGAGTGTTGAGATGGGGGGGGAGTGTGACAAGATTGGGGGGGGTGACAAGATGGAAGGGGGTGACAAGGAGGAAGGGGGGTGACAAGATTGGGGGGGGGGTGTGACAAGATTGGGAGGAGGGTGGCAAGACGGGGGGCGTGACAAGGGAGGAGGGTGACAAGATGGAGGGGGGGGTGACAAGATGGAGGGGGGGGTGGTGACATGGGTGGGGGTGACAAGATCTGGGGAGGGGGGGTGGTGGTGATGGGGGAGGGATGAGATGGAAGAGCGGTGACAAGTTTGGGGGGGGGTGACGAGGTGGGAGGAGGGGGACAACATGGGGGGGGGGGTGACAACATGGGGGGGTGACAACATGGGGGGGTGACAACATGGGGGGGCGGAGCCCCCCCCCCCGCCAGCTCCAACCCCTACACCCAGCCCCATCGCGGTGACGCCCAGGGGCGACCGGGGAGGGGGGGGGGGGCTCCGTGTCCCCACGGGGTGGGGGCGGTGACACACCCCCCCCCCCCACCCCCTCCCGACCCCTCCCCCCCCCCTTCTTCCCCCCCCCCCCTCCGCCGCAGCTCCCCAATTTCTTCCTGAAAGTCCCCGACTACGGCCTCTACGCCCCCCGACGTCGAGTTCATCAACCGCCCCCTGCGCCTCCACACCCGGTGAGTGACGCCCCCGATTCCCCCGGGGACGGGGGGGGGGGGGGGACGGGGAGGGCGACCCGTGGCTGGGGGGGGGGAGGGGGAAACGACCCCCTCCGCCTGTCTCCTCTCTGTCCCCCCCCCCGTGTCCCCAGCGGGCGACCCATGTACCAGGTGGCGGTGGCCCTCTGCCGGGCGGTGGCCTGGGGCTACTTCGCCAGCCTGCGCCTGGAGGTGCTGGCCCTCACCCGGCACCCCGAGGACTGGAGCATCCGGGCGCGCTGGCGCCCTGACGGGGGGCTGCCCCTCCACCTCTGCCTCCTCCGCTTCTACCGTCGCGACAAGCGTCACCTCCTGCGGTCAGCACCCTCCCCCCCCCCCGTCCCTGTCCCCCTCTTGTCCCCCTCTTGTCCCCCTCTTGTCCCCCTCTTGTCCCCCGCTGGCGCCGGGTTCCTTCTCTCTCACCTCTTTCTCTCACCCCGCTACCGCCGCGGTGCCGTTGACGCCCCCCCCCCCCCCCTCGCCCCCCGCCTTGGGTCACCCCGGTGGCCCCCCCCCCCCCCGCCCCGCCGTCACCCTGACCCGGCGGCCCCCGTGGTCCCTTTTGTCGCCGCGTCCTTGTCACCCGCTGGCGGCTCCGCCGCCTTTCGGCCTGGGTGCCTGCTGCTGCTGCTGCAGCGCCGGGGCACCGTGGTCCCGGGTCCCCTCTGGCACCGTGGGCCGCTGTCCTCGTCACCCCGTGGCCCAGCAGCCCCGTGGCCCCTTTGTCACCGTGTCCTTGTCACCCCGTGGCCCAGCAGCCCCGTGGCCCCTCTGTCACCGTGGTCCTGTCACCGTGGGCCACTGTCGTCGTCACCCCATGGCCCAGCAGCCCCACGTCCCCTCTGCCACCGTGGGCCGCTGTCCTTGTCACCCCGTGGCCCAGTAGCCCCGTGGCCCCTCTGTCACCGTGGGGCCTGTGTCACCACGGGCCACTGTCCTCGTCACCCCCGTGGCCCAGCAGCCCCGTGGCCCCTTTGTCACCGTGTCCTTGTCACCCTGTGGCCCAGCAGCCCACGTCCCCTCTGTCACCTCCTCTTGCCCCGGTACCTGCTGCGGCGCCGTGGCACGGGAGGTTGGGTCACCCCGTGGTCCAGGGGCCCCCGTGTCCCCTCTGTCACCGCGGCCCTGTGTCCCCGTCGCTCCACGTCCCAGCTGCCCCCTCTGTCACTGCAGCCCCGTGTCCCCCCCTGTCACCGTGTCCCCATGTCCCTGTCGCCCCACGTCACCCCACGTACCCGTCCTTCCCCGGGGTGGGATGCCAGCCCCGTGTCCCCCGTGTCCCTGTCACCCCCCAGGGTGGGATGCCAGCCCCACGTCCCCACATCCCCCATGTCCTCGTGTCCCTGTCACCCCCCAGGGTGGGATGCCAGCCCCGTGTCCCCCATGTCCCTGTCACACCCACGTCACCCCACATACCCATGTCCCTCTCCGGAGTGGGATGCCAGCCCCGTGTCCCCCGTGTCCCTGTCACCCCCCAGGGTGGGATGCCAGCCCCATGTCCCTGTCACCCCACGTCACCCCACATCCCTGTCACTCCTGGGGGGGGATAATGCCAGCCCCACCTCCCTCGTGTGTCCCCCCCCAGTGTCCCCACAGCCCCCCCCATGACTCCGTCCCCCCCCCCCCAGGTCCTACGACGCCTTCTCCACCTTCTTCCTCAACTCGCAGGGGCTCATCCGCTGCCACCACGTGGACAAGGTAAGGCCGGGGGACACCGGGGGACACCGGGGGACCCCACGTTGCCCCTCGTGTGTGTGTCCCGTCCCCCCCACCTAATTCTGTGTGTGTGTGTGTCCGTGTCCCCCCCCCCCCCCCGCCAGCTGATGCCAGCCCCCCCCGGCCGTGACGGAGGCCAAGAAGCTGCTGGTGGCGGCGGTGGCGGCGGTGGCACTGGCCGAGCCGGGACCAGCCCTACGCCTCGCCCTGAAGCCCCCTGCCGCCTCGGGGGACACCTGAGTCCCCAAATCCCTGTGCCCACGTCACACCCCCCCCCCCCCCCCCCTTTAACTTAATGTACAGAATAAAACCAAACGGAGGGAGCCGCCGCGGCCGTGACGAGAGGGGACAGGCGCGTCCCCCAAACGGGGAGAGGGAGCCGGGAGCCGCTCGTCTTCCGAACCAGCTGTATTGGGGGGGGCACGGGGGGGTGTCCCCAAACGTCCCCAAGTGTCCCCAAGGCGCCTCAGCCCAGCTCCTCCCGGCTCTTGCCCACTTTCTTGGGCATCTTGCGGGCGCTGGCGTCCTCCAGCTCCTTGGCCTGGTAGTAATGGGGGGCCACCTCCAGCAGCCACCCGCTGTCGATCTCGATCACCTGGGGACAAAGGGGACACACGGAGAGCGTGTGACCCAAGTGTCGCTTGGTGGCCCTGGGGACCGGCGGGGGGGACACACACACACGGTGGTGAGCCGGGGGGGGGGGGGGGGTGGTGTCCCCATCGTTCTGGTCGCAAAGGGGACGAGGCCACCGGGTCCCTTGGCGGTGTCCCCGGTGTCATGTCCCTGTCCCCATGCTTGTGTCCCCATGGCCATAACCGTATCCCTGGTCGTGTCCCCGTCCCCATGGCCGTGTCCCCATGGCCGTGTCCCTGTCCCCAGCCCTACAGCCACGTCCCCGTGGCCGTGTCCCCATGGCCATAACCGTGTCCCTGGTCGTGTCCCCATCCCCGTGGCCGTGTCCCCAGGGCCATAACCGTGTCCCTGGTCGTGTCCCCATCCCCCGTGGCCGTGTCCCCAGGGCCATAACCGTGTCCCTGGTCGTGTCCCCGTCCCCATGGCCACGTCCCCATGCCCGTGTCCCCAGCCCTAAAGCCATGTCCCCATGGCCGTGTCCCCATGGCCATAACCGTGTCCCTGGTCGTGTCCCCGTCCCCATGGCCGTGTCCCCATGGCCGTGTCCCTGTCCCCAGCCCTACAGCCACGTCCCCGTGGCCGTGTCCCCATGGCCATAACCGTGTCCCTGGTCGTGTCCCCATCCCCGTGGCCCGTGTCCCCAGGGCCATAACCGTGTCCCTGGTCGTGGTCCCCATCCCCGTGGCCGTGTCCCCAGGGCCATAACCGTGTCCCTGGTCGTGTCCCCGTCCCCATGGCCACGTCCCCATGCCCGTGTCCCCAGCCCTAAAGCCATGTCCCCATGGCCGTGTCCCCATGGCCATAACCGTGTCCCTGGTCGTGTCCCCGTCCCCATGGCCGTGTCCCCATGGCCGTGTCCCTGTCCCCAGCCCTACAGCCACGTCCCCGTGGCCGTGTCCCCATGGCCATAACCGTGTCCCTGGTCGTGTCCCCATCCCCGTGGCTGTGTCCCCAGGGCCATAACCGTGTCCCTGGTCGTGTCCCCATCCCCGTGGCCGTGTCCCCAGGGCCATAACCGTGTCCCTGGTCGTGTCCCCGTCCCCATGGCCACGTCCCCATGCCCGTGTCCCCAGCCCTAAAGCCACGTCCCCATGGCCGTGTCCCCATGGCCATAACCGTGTCCCTGGTCGTGTCCCCGTCCCCATGGCCGTGTCCCCATGGCCGTGTCCCTGTCCCCAGCCCTACAGCCACGTCCCCGTGGCCGTGTCCCCATGGCCATAACCGTGTCCCTGGTCGTGTCCCCGTCCCCATGGCCGTGTCCCCATGGCCGTGTCCCTGTCCCCAGCCCTACAGCCACGTCCCGTGGCCGTGTCCCCATGGCCATAACCGTGTCCCTGGTCGTGTCCCCATCCCCGTGGCCGTGTCCCCAGGGCCATAACCGTGTCCCTGGTCGTGTCCCCATCCCCGTGGCCGTGTCCCCAGGGCCATAACCGTGTCCCTGGTCGTGTCCCCGTCCCCATGGCCACGTCCCCATGCCCGTGTCCCCAGCCCTAAAGCCATGTCCCCCATGGCCGTGTCCCCATGGCCATAACCGTGTCCCTGGTCGTGTCCCCGTCCCCATGGCCGTGTCCCCATGGCCGTGTCCCTGTCCCCAGCCCTACAGCCACGTCCCCGTGGCCGTGTCCCCATGGCCATAACCGTGTCCCTGGTCGTGTCCCCATCCCCGTGGCTGTGTCCCCAGGGCCATAACCGTGTCCCTGGTCGTGTCCCCATCCCCGTGGCCGTGTCCCCAGGGCCATAACCGTGTCCCTGGTCGTGTCCCCGTCCCCATGGCCACGTCCCCATGCCCGTGTCCCCAGCCCTAAAGCCACGTCCCCATGGCCGTGTCCCCATGGCCATAACCGTGTCCCTGGTCGTGTCCCCGTCCCCATGGCCGTGTCCCCATGGCCGTAGTCCCTGTCCCCAGCCCTACAGCCACGTCCCCGTGGCCGTGTCCCCATGGCCATAACCGTGTCCCTGGTCGTGTCCCCATGGCCATAGCACTGTCCCCATGGCCATAACCGTGTCCCTGGTCATGTCCCCATCCCCGTGGCCGTGTCCCCAGGGCCATAACCGTGTCCCTGGTCGCGTCCCCATCCCCGGCCCACCCTCCCCGGCCCCGCCGCGTGCCCGGCCCCGGCCCCCACCCCCCCCCCCCCCCCCGGCCACCGCTGTCCCCCCGCCCGCGTCCCCCGCGTCCCCGCGTCCCCGACCTGCCGCATGAACTCCTTGGTGGTGAAGACGAGCTCGTGGTAGAGCACCCAGCGGGGCTGCTCCTCGAAGAGGGAGCTGTTGGGGTGGATGAAAACCGTCTGCTGGTGCTTCACCGTGCGGTAACCGCCCCGCGTCAGCCGCGCCGTGTGGTAGAAGAAGCCGGCGGTGATGGCCTGGGGACGGGGGGACGGGGGGGGGTCAGCATCGGGGAGAAAGGGGGGGCTGGGGGGTCCCCAGAGGGTGTCGGGGGGGGGGGGGGGAAGGGGAGGGGGGGGAGAGAGGGGTGCCAGAGGATCCCGGTGAAGCCGGGGGGGGGGGGGGGGGGCTGTTAGGAGGGGAAATGGGGGTCCCTGGGGGGGCTGAGAGGCTCCTGGGGCGGGGGGGGGGACACCAGGAAGGGAATTGGGGGGGGGGGGTTGTCCCTGGGGATCGCATGGGGGGTCCCTGCCAGGTTGTGGGGGAAACTTGGGGGGGGCGGTCCTGGGAGGGGAAATGGGGGTCCCAGGGGGTCCGGACAGGGGGAAACGGGGGTCCCTGCAGGGCCTGAGGAAATGGGGGGGCGGGGGAGTCTCAGGTGCTCCTGGGGGTCCCAGGAAGGGAAATGGGGGTCCCTGGGGGGGTTCCTGTGGGGGGGAAATGGGGGTTCCCTGCAGGTCCTGGGTGAAACTTGGGGGTCCCTGGAAGGGAAATGGGGGTCCCTGGGGATCCCACGATGGGAAATGGGGGTACCAGGGGGTCCAACGGGGGGGAAATGGGGGTCCTGGGGGGAAACTTGGAGGTCCCAAAGGCTCCTGGGGGGGTGCCAGGAGGGGAAATGGGGGGTCCCTGTAGTCCCAGGCTAGGAAATGGGGGTCCCTGGGGATCAAAGGAGGGGAAATGGGGGGCCAAGGTGGTCCTAAGAGGGGAAACGGGGGTCCCTGGGGATCCCTGCAGGTCCGGGGGGGGAACGTGGGAGTCCCAGGAGGGGCAATGGGGGTCCCCGGGGCGGGGGGGGGTGTCCCAGGAGGTGAAATAGGGGTCCCTGGGTATCCCACGGGGGGAAATGGGGGTCCCCACAGGTCCTGGAGGGAACTTGGGGGGTCTCGGGGGCTCCTGGGGGGGTCCCAGGAGGGGAAATGGGGGGGGTCCCAGGAGGGAAAATGGGGGGGGTCCCCAGGGGGAAAACGGGGGAACCTAAGAGGGTCCCAGGAGGGAAGGAGGGTCCCCAGGGATTCTTAGGGTGGAACCAGGGGGGGTCCGTGGAGGGGAATCGGGGGTTCCGGGGGCTGTTGGGGTCCCGGGGGGGGGGGGTCGCGCGGGGGGTGACCTTGCGGACGGGGCCGTAGTCGCCGGCGCAGGAGGAGGGGGCGACCTCGACGCGCTCCATCAGCCCCTCCAGCTGCTCCCGCACGTCCCGCGCCCGGCGCAGGGACCGCGCCTGCACGAAGTGCTCGTAGCACCACTGCAGGGAGTGCCCGCTGGCCACCCACTGCGGGGGACACGGGGGGGACACGGGGACGGGAGATGGGGACGTGGGGGGACACGGGGACGGGGAGATGGGACGTGGGACACGGGGGACACGGGGACACAGGGGGACATGGGGACGTGGGGGGACACGGGGGGACATGGGGGGACACAGGGATGGGGTGACATGGGGGACACGGGGAGATGGGGACACGGGAGGACATGGGGGACGCAGGGATGGGGAGATGGGGACATGGGGGACACGGAGGGACACAGGGATGGGGAGATGGGGACATGGGGGGACACGGGGGGACACAGGGGGACACGGGCAGACATGGGGGACACGGGGACATGGGGAGGTGGGGACGCGGGGGGGACACGAGGACGGGGAGATGGGGATGTGGGGGGACACGGGGGACGCATGGGGACAAGGAAGGACACGGGGACAGGGTGGGGACACAGGGACAGGTATGCGGGGGGAACAGGTGGGCAGGAGGACACGGGGACACGGACACGGAGGGGGGACAACACGGGGACACGGTCAGGTGCCGGGTCCCGGACGCCCACATGTCCCCCCCACATGTCCCCTCATTTACCCCCCCCAGGGCCCCCCATAGCCCCCCCCCCCCCCGTACCCCCCCCACCTGCCCCCCAAGACCCCCCCAAACCCCAGATTTACCCCCCCGAGGGCCCCCCCACCCCCTCAATCTGCCCCCAAACACCCCATGACCCCCCGTACCCCTCAACCTGCCCCCCCAAACCCCACATTTACCCCCCCAACCCACCCCGTGTCCCCCCACATCCCTGTGTCCCCCCGTGTCCCCCCCGTCCCCATCTCCGTGTCCCCCCCATGTCCCCGTGTCACCCCCCACCCCATATTTACCCCACCCCACCCCCAAAACACCCCCTCCCCCGCCCAAACCACCTCCCCAGCGCATCCCATCACCCCGCCGTGTCCGTCCTGAGTCCTCTCTGCGTCCCCCACCCCGTGTGTCCCCATGTCCCCCTGCCACGTCCCTGTGTGTCCCCATCCCCCCCCACATCCCCATGTGTCCCCCCTCCACGTCCCCATGTGTGTCCCCATGTCCCCCTGCCACATCCCTGTGTGTCCCCGTCCCTCCCCACATCGCCATGTGTCCCCCCTCCACGTCCCCATGTGTCTCCATGTCCCCCCCGCCACGTCCCCGTGTCCCCCCCGCCATGTCCCCATGCCCCCCACCACGTCCCTGTGTGTCCCCGTGTCCCCCCGCCACGTCCCCTGTGTGTGTCCCAGTCTGTCCCCCCGCCACGTCCCCATGTCCCCCCGCCATGTCCCCGTGTCCCCCCGCCACATCCCCACGTGTCCCCGTGTCCCCTCGCCACGTCCCCATGTGTCCCTGTCCCCCCCGCCATGTCCCCGTGTGTCCCAGTCCATCCCCCCTGCCACGTCCCCGTCCCCCCGCCACGTCCCCATGTGTCCCTGTGTTCCCCCTGCCACATCCCCGTGTCCCCCCGTCCCCCCCACGTCCCCATGTGTGTCCCCCCCTCCGTCCCCCCGCCACGTCCCTGTGTGTCCCTGTGTCCCCCCGCCACGTCCCTGTGTGTCCCCATGTCCCCCTACCACATCCCCATGTGTCCCCGTCCCATCCCTGTCCCCATGTGTGTCCCCCCGTCCATCCCCCCCACCACGTCCCTGCGTGTCCCAGTCCGTCCCCCCCCCGGCCCCGTGTGTCCCTGTGTCCCCCTGCCACGTCCCCGTGTGTCCCCGTGTGTCCCCCCCCGGCCCCGTGTGTCCCCGTGTCCCCCCCTCCCCGGCCCCGTGTGTCCCCGTGTCCCCCCCGCCACATCCCCGTGTGTCCCCGTGTCCCCCTACCACGTCCCCGTGTGTCCCCGTCCCCCCCCACATCCCCATGTGTGTGTCCCCCCATCCATCCCCCCCCCCCACGTCCCTGCGTGTCCCAGTCCGTCCCCCCGCCACGTCCCCGTGTGTCCCCGTGTGTCCCACCCCGGCCCCGTGTGTCCCCGTGTGTCCCCCCCCCGGCCCCATGTGTCCCCCCCCGGCCCCGTGTGTCCCCGTGTCCCCCACCCCGGCCCCGTGTGTCCCCGTGTCCCCCCCCCCCGGCCCCATGTGTCCCCCCCCGGCCCCGTGTGTCCCCGTGTCCCCCCCCCCCCGGCCCCATGTGTCCCCCCCCGGCCCCGTGTGTCCCCGTGTCCCCCCCCCCGGCCCCGTGCCTGGTTGTAGACGTTGAGGAGGACGAGGTGGTCCCCCCCGGGGACGTGGAAGCCCAGGCGGGCGCTGTCGGCGTGGAGGACCTTGTCCTTGGGCCGGTAGAAGATGGCGTTGTTGACCGAGAGCATGGCCGCCACCGTCAGCACCTCCTCCGTGCAGCCGTACCTGGCGGGGGGGGGACACAGACGTCACCGCGGGGACCCGGGGGGGGCGTCACCATCACGGGTGGGGGTTCAGCGGAGGGCTGGGGGCCCCGGGGGGGGGGATGGGGAGAGCGCTGGGACGTCTGGGGACAATACGGGGACAGCCAGGGGACACCTGGGGACACCAGCAGGACGCCTGGGGACAACCCGGGGACACCACCAGGACAGGCAGGGACATCAGGGGACACCCTGGGGACACCAGCAGGACGCCTGGGGACAATACGGGGACAGCCAGGGGACACCTGGGGACACCAGCAGGACGCCTGGGAACAACCCGGGGGACAAAGGGACCTGGGGACAACCCGGGGACACCACCAGGACAGGCAGGGACATCAGGGGACACCCTGGGGACACCAGCAGGACGCCTGGGGACACCCCGGGGACACCACCAGGACACCCCAGGGACTGCTCGGGGACGGCCAGGGGACGGCGGCGAGAACGCCCCGGGGACACTCACTGCTCGGAGGCCAGGATCATCTTGGCCAACATGGGCTCCACCGGCAGCTCCGCCATGCGCCGGCCCAGCTGGGGACAGCGAGGGGACAGCGAGGGGACAGCGAGGGGACAGCGTCAGGGCCGGGGCGCCCAGTAACCCCGCCCAGTGCTCCCAGTGCTCCCAGTACCGTGGTGAGCTCACCCACGGGGTCCACCACCACCACCCCAGTCCCCTCCCAGTGCTCCCAGTCCCCTCCCAGTGCTCCCAGTACCACAGCGAGCTCACCCACAGGGTCCACCACCACCCCCCAGTCCCCCCCAGTGCTCCCAGTCCCTCCCAGTGCTCCCAGTACCACAGTGAGCTCACCCACGGGGTCCACCACCACCACCCCAGTCCCCTCCCAGTGCTCCCAGTCCCCTCCCAGTGCTCCCAGTACCACAGCGAGCTCACCCACAGGGTCCACCACCACCCCCCAGTCCCCCCCAGTGCTCCCAGTCCCTCCCAGTGCTCCCAGTACCACAGCGAGCTCACCCACGGGGTCCACCACCACCCCCCAGTCCCCCCCAGTGCTCCCAGTCCCCTCCCAGTGCTCCCAGTACCGTGGTGAGCTCGCCCAGGTGGTTGAGGGCGCCCAGGGCGTAGAGCTGCTCCAGCGCCAGCACCAGCGTCTCGTGGGGCGGCGGGTCCAAGAAGTCGAAGTGGATCAGGTCGTTGATGCCTGGGGACGTCACCCGCTGTCACCCCAGGGCCACCCCCAGATGCCCCAAGATGCCTTGAGGTGTCCCCTGTCCCCGAATGTCCCTCAAGATGCTCCCAAGATGCCCCAACAGCCCCCAAGATGCCCTTGAGATGCCTCCTAAGATGTCCCAGTCGTCCCCTGATGGTCCCCACGACGCCCAGATGTCCCCTATGGTGCCCTTATGCCCCCCGAGATGCCTCCCAAGATGTTCTGATGACCCCTAAGATGCTTCCTGAGATGCCTCAATGTCCTGACC
The DNA here is from genome assembly GCA_027474245.1 of Spheniscus humboldti. Lineage (NCBI taxonomy): Eukaryota > Metazoa > Chordata > Aves > Sphenisciformes > Spheniscidae > Spheniscus > Spheniscus humboldti. Next base: position 35,115 of record JAPZLJ010000049.1, on the reverse strand, counting down.
CCCCCTTAAGATGCCCCAACGCCCCCCCAAGATGCTTCCTGAGATGCCTCAAGGCCTCCTAAGATGCCCCAACGCCACCTAAGATGCCCCCCGAGATGCCCTGACGCCCATTAAGCCGTCCCGATGCTGCCCAAGATGCCTCCTGACACGCCCTTACCTCCCTAAGGCACCCCAGCCCCTTCTAAGAAGTCTCCTGAGATGCCCCAACAGCCCCTACGACGCTCCAACGCCCCCCGAGATGCCTCCTGAGATGTCCTCGTGCCCCTTAGGATGCCCTGATGCTCCCTAAGATACCTCTTGAGATGCCCCAGTGCCCCCTGAGGTGCCTCCCAAGATGCCCAAATGCCCTCTAAGATGCTCCAATACCTCCTAGGATGCCTCAATACCCCCTGAGATGCCTCTTGAGATGCTCTAACGCCCTCTAAGATGTCCCAATACCCCCTAAGATGCCCCGATGTCCCCTGAGACGCCTCCTGAGATGCCCTGATGGCCCCTAGGATGCCCCGATGCCCCCTGAGACGCCTCCTGAGATGCCCTGATGGCCCCTAGGATGCCCCGATGCCCCCTGAGACGCCTCCTGAGATACCCTGATAGCCCCCGAGATGCTCCGATGGCCCCCGAGATGCCTCTTGAGATGTCCTGATGGCCCCTAGGATGCCCCAATGCCCCTCGAGATGCCTCCTGAGAAGCCCCGATGCCCTCTAAGATGCTCCGATGGCCCCCCGGGATGCCCCTACGGGTCCCAAAACACCCCCAGCCCCCCATCTCACCGAGGCTCTTGAGGAGCAGGACGAGGGAGCCCAGGTCGGCACGTTGGATCTCGGGCACCGGCGTCTCCTCCAGCTCGTGCTGGAAGGCCCAGGCCGTGTAGAGGCGGAAGCACTTCCCGGGAGCCACCCGGCCCGCACGGCCGGCACGTTGGTTCGCCGAGGCCTGCGGGTCACCATCACTCGTCACCCGCAGGGCCCACGGGGTGGGGTGGGGGGACGGGGGGAACACGGAGGGACAAGGGACACGGTTGCCCACGGGGACCCGGAGGCGCGGGGACACGGGGACCCAGAGCTGTGGGGACCAAGGGACATGGGGACCTGGGGAGCAAGGGACCTGGGGAAGTGGTGACCCAGGGACACGGGGACCTGGGGACACGGGGACCAAGGGATGTGGGGACATGGGGGACACGTGGGGACAAGGGACACGGGCTGCCCACGGGGACAACCCAGAGGCTTGGGGACCTGGAGAACCAGAGATGTGGAGACCAAGGGACACGGGGACCTGGGGACATGGAGACCAAGGCCTGTGGGGACACGGTGACATGGAGACCAAGGCACGTGGGGACATGGGGGCACAAGGGACATGGAGACCGAGGGCTGTGGGGACATGGGGACCCGGTGACATGGAGACCAAGGGCTGTGGGGACATGGGGGCACAAGGGACACGGAGACCAAGGGCTGTGGGGACATGGGGACCTGGGGACATGGGGACCCAGTGACATGGAGATCAAGGGCTATGGGGACATGGGGACATGGAGATCAAGGGCTGTGCGGACGTGGGGACCTGGGGACATTGGGACTAAGGGATGTGGGGACACGGGGGGGACAAGGGACACGGGCTGCCCACGGGCACAACCCAGAGGCTTGGGGACCTGGAGAACCAGGGATGTGGAGACCAAGGGACACGGGGACCTGGGGACATGGAGACCAAGGGCTGTGGGGACACGGTGACATGGAGACCAAGGCATGTGGGGACATGGGGGCACAAGGGACATGGAGACCGAGGGCTGTGGGGACATGGGGACATGGAGATCAAGGGCTGTGCGGACGTGGGGACCCGGTGACATGGAGATCAAGGGCTATGGGGACATGGGGGCACAAGGGACACGGAGACCAAGGGCTGTGGGGACATGGGGACCTGGGGACATGGAGACCAAGGGCTGTGGGGACACAGGGACCTGGGGACATTGGGACTAAGGGATGTGGGGACATGGGGGGGGACAAGGGACACGGCTGCCCACTGGAACCTGAGGCGTGGGGACACGGGGACCCGGAGAAGGAACACGGGGACCTGGGGACCCAGGGACCTGGGGACATAGAGACATGGAGACCAAGGGATGGGGGGACGTGGTGACCAAGGGCTGTGGGGACACAAGGACACGGAGACCTGGGGACACGGTGACCAAGGGACGCGAGGACACCGGGACACAGCTGCCCACGGGGACATGGGGACACACCGACCCCCCCCCCCCCCCCGCCCCGGACAGAAGGGCCCCGGGAAGGGACACAGCCACCTAAGGGGACCGAGGGGGGACATGGGGGGTGACAAGGGTGGGGGAGGTGACAGGGGAGGTGACAGGGGAGGTGACGCGGTACCCGGGAGCAGGGGGTGACCACCAGGGACTCCATGCCGGTGCGGGCGCTGTAGCTCTTCTGCTTGCAGAACCCGGGGTCCAGCACGTAGACGATCCCGTCGATGGTCACCGACGTCTCCGCGATGTTGGTGGCCACCACCACCTGGGGGAGGGTGGGGACATCGCAGGCCACGCCCCCACCCCGGCCCCACCCCCTTAAGCCCCACCCCTCTACCTTATTAAACCCCACCCTTAGGCTCCACCCCACAGACCACACCCTAAGCCCCACCCCCTTAAACCCACCCTAAACCCCACCCCATTAAACCCCACCCTCAACCCCACCCCATTACACCCCACCCTGAGACTCTACCTCCTTAAGAGCCGCCTCATCAAGTCCCACCCCTAGACCCCACCCCCATAGACTCCACCCCCTTAGACCACACCCCATACAATCCACCCCCTTAGACTCCACCCTCTTAGGCCCTACTCTATTAAGCTCCGTCCTTTAGACCTCACCTTATTAAGCCCCACCCCCTTAGACTCCACCCCCTTAGACCCCACCCTCTTAAGCTCCACTTCCCTTAGACCCCACCCTCTTAGACCCCACCCCTTAAACCCCACCCTATTAAGCCACACCCCTTCAGACCCCACCCTATTAAGCCCCACCTCCTGAGACCCCATTCTCTTAACCCCACCTCCTTAGACTCCTGCTTAGACCCCACCCTATGAAGCTCTACTCCATTAGACCCCGCCCCTTAAACTCCACCCTATTAACCCCACCCCTTTAAACCCCACCCTATTAAGCCCCACCCCCTCAGACCCCACCCTATTAAGCCCCACCCCCTCAGCCCCCACCCCCCCCAGCCTTCACTCCCTCCTTTCCCCTTCCCCGCAGCCGCTCCCCCCCCCCCCCCCGCGCCCCCCGCCCGCGGCTCCACCCCCTCGGCCCCACCCTTCCCCCCCTCCCCCCGGCGGCCCCGCCCCTGCCCTTAAAGGGCCGGCGCCCACCTTGCGGGCGCCGGGGGGGGTGGGCTCGAAGATGCGGGCCTGCATGTCGGAGGGGAGGTTGGCGTAGATGGGCAGCACCAGCAGCTCGGGCAGGCGGGAGCCCAGGCGGCGGCAGCGCTCCTGCAGCAGCTCCACGCAGGCCTCGATCTCCTCCTGCCGCGGCACCTCAGCACCCGCCCCGGGGGGACGGGGGACGCCCCCGGGGGGGACACGGGGGACACCCCCGGGGGGGGACGGACGGGGGGACACGGGGGGGACGGGGACGCCCCGGGGGACACGGGGGACGCCCCGGGGGACACGGGGGACGGGGGGGACGGACGGGGGGACACGGGGGACACGGGGGACGCCCCGGGGGACACGGGGGACGCCCCGGGGGACACGGGGGACGGGGGGGACGGACGGGGGGACACGGGGGGGACGGGGACGCCCCGGGGGACACGGGGGACGCCCCGGGGGACACGGGGGACGGGGGGGACGGACGGGGGGACACGGGGGGGACGGGGACGCCCCGGGGGACACGGGGGACGGGGACGCCCCGGGGGGACGGGGGACGGGGACGCCCCGGGGGACATGGGGGGGACACCCCGGGGGGCACGGGGGACGGGGACGCCCCGGGGGACACGGGGGACGCCCCGGGGGACACGGGGGACAGGGGGGACGGACGGGGGGACACGGGGGGGACGGGGACGCCCCGGGGGACACGGGGGACGGGGACGCCCCGGGGGGACGGGGGACGGGGACGCCCCGGGGGACATGGGGGGGACACCCCGGGGGGCACGGGGGACGGGGACGCCCCGGGGGACACGGGGGACGGGGGGGACGGACGGGGGGACACGGGGGGGACGGGGACGCCCCGGGGGACACGGGGGACGCCCCGGGGGACAGGGGGGACGGACGGGGGGACACGGGGGGGACGGGGACGCCCCGGGGGACACGGGGGACGGGGACGCCCCGGGGGGACGGGGGACGGGGACGCCCCGGGGGACATGGGGGGGACACCCCGGGGGGCACGGGGGACGGGGGACGCCCCGGGGGACACGGGGGACACCCCCGGGGGACACGGGGGACAGGGATGCCCCGGGGGGACGGGGGACGGACACGGGGGACACGGGGGACGGGGACGCCCCGGGGGACACGGGGGGGACGGACAGGGACACGGGGGACGGGGACACCCCGGGGGACACGGGGGATGGGGACGCCCCGGGGGACACGGGGGGGGACGGACAGGGACACGGGGGACGGGGACACCCCGGGGGACACGGGGGACGGGGACGCCCCGGGGGGACACGGGGGGGACGGACGGGGGACACGGGGGACGGGGACGCCCCAGGGGGACAGGGGACGCCCCGGGGGACACGGGGGACGGGGACACCCCAGGGGACACGGGTGACACCCCGGGAGACACGGGGGACATGGGGGACGGGGACGTCCCGGGGGGACGGGGGACACCCCAGGGGACATGGAGGACAGACGGGGACACAGGGGACGGGGACGTCCCGGGGGACACGGGGGGGGACGGACAGGGACACGGGGGACGGGGACACCCCGGGGGACACGGGGGACGGGGACGCCCCGGGGGGACACGGGGGGGACGGACGGGGGACACGGGGGACGGGGACGCCCCAGGGGGACAGGGGACGCCCCGGGGGACACGGGGGACGGGGACACCCCAGGGGACACGGGTGACACCCCGGGAGACACGGGGGACATGGGGGACGGGGACGTCCCGGGGGGACGGGGGACACCCCAGGGGACATGGAGGACAGACGGGGACACAGGGGACGGGGACGTCCCGGGGGACACAGGGGACACCCCGGGGGACACGGGGACGGGGATGCCCTGGGGGACACGGGGGGGACACCCTGGGGGGACACGGGGGACGGGGATGCTCCAGGGGGACGGGGGACGCCCCGGGGGACATGGGGGACACCCCCGGGGGGACGGGGGACGCCCCAGGGGACACGGGGGACACCCCCGGGGGACACGGGGGACGGGGGACGGACACGGAGGACACGGGACGGACACGGGGGATGGGGACGCCCCCGGGGACACGGGGGACGGGGGACGGACATGGGGGACACGGGGGACGGACAGGGACACGGGGGACAGGGACACCCCGGGGGACACGGGGGGGACGGACGGGGACACAGGGGATGGGGACGCCCCAGGGGACACGGGGGGGACGGACGGGGACACAGGGGATGGGGACGCCCTGGGGGACACGGGGGGCGGGGGACGGACACGGGGGACACGGGGGACGGACGGGGACACGGGGGACGGGGACGCCCCGGGGGACACGGGGGGCGGGGGATGGACACGGGGGACAGGGACGCCCCGGGGGTCAGGGGACACGGGGGACAGGGGATGGGGGACACGGGGGACGGGGACGCCGACACCCAGGGAGATGGGGATGCTCAGGGGAACAGGGACACCCGGGGGGGGACAGGGACACCAGGACACCCAGGGGGATGGGGACATCCAGGGGGACACGGGGACACCCAGGGGGACACGGAGACACCCAGGGGGGAAGGGGGGGGACGGGGACAACCAGGGGGGACACAGGGACACCCGGGAGGGATGGGGACATCCAGGGGGACATCAGGGACACCAGGGGAATGGGGTCATCCAGGGGGGATGGGGACACTGAGGGGGGACACGGGGACACCAGGGGGAAGGAGACACCCAGGGGGACATCGGGGACACCCAGGGGAATGGGGACGCCCGGGGGGACATCAGGGACACCCGGGGGGGGACAGGACTGCCCACGGGTATGGGGACAACTGGGGGTATGGGGACGCCACGGGACACCAGGGGGACGGGGACACTCAGGGGAACAGGGATGGGGACAGCCAGGGGACACCAGGGACACCGAGGGGATGGGGACACCTGGGGGTACGGGGATACCCAAGGGAACAGGGACGGCCACAGGGATGGGGACATCAAGGGACACCGGGGGATGGGGACACCCTGGGGACATCGGAGTGACACTGGGGACATCAAGAACGTGATGGGGACAGAGAGAGGGACAGCAAGGACACGGGGGGGGGGGGTGGCAGGGGCGTGACACGGGGACACCCACTTGCCCGGTGTGGAAAACGATGTCCCCATGGGACTGGGTGACACAGGGACGCCCAGGGGACACGGAGGTGCTCGGAGGGGGGGGGGGGGACAGGGACACGGGAGGGGGGGTGGCAGGGAGGGGACAGGGGGGACACCCACCTGGCCGGTGAGGAAGACGAGGATGTCCCCGGGGGGCTGGGTGACGTGGATCTGCAGCACCGACACCACGCACGCCTCCAGGTAGTCGGCCTCGGGCGCCTGGGGACGGGGACATCGGGGGGACATCGGGGACGGGGGGGGGACGGACATCAGCACCGGGTGTCCTCAAGTGTCCCCAGGCAAGAGCCCGGTGTCCCCCGGTCCCCCCCGTGGCCTTGCATCCCTGTGTCCCCCCATCCGCTGGCACCCCCATGTCCCCCGCTCTCCCCGTGTCCCACTGTCCCCACGTCCCTTGCTGTCCCCTTCTCCCCTGTCACCCCCCATGTCCCCCAGGTCCCCCAACACCCCCCCGTGTCCCCCCGTGTCCCCTCGTCCCCCCATGTCCCTACACTCCCTTGCTGCCTGTGTGCCCCGTGTGTCCCTGTGTCCCCCTGCACCCCACATCCCCCGGTGCTCCTACGCCCCCCTGCTGCCCCCGGGTCCCCCCGTGTCCCCCCGTGTCCCCTCGTCCCCCAGCACCCCACATCCCCGGGTGCCCCTACATCCCCCTGCTGCCCCCGGGTCCCCCCGTGTCCCCTTGTCCCCCCGTGTCCCCTCATCCCCCAGTGCCCCCACCTTCCCTTGCTGCCCCCGGGTCCCCCTGTGTCCCCTCGTCCCCCAACGCCCCACATCCCCCGGTGCCCCTACACCCCCCTGCTGCCCCTGTGTCCCCCAGTGTCCCCTCGTCCTCGTCCCCCAACGCCCCACATCCCCGGGTGCCCCTACATCCCCCCTGCTGCCCCCGGGTCCCCCCGTGTCCCCTTGTCCCCCCATGTCCCCTCGCCCCCCCAGTGCCCCCACCTTCCCTTGCTGCCCCCGGGTCCCCCTGTGTCCCCTCGTCCCCCAACGCCCCACATCCCTGGGTGCCCCTACACCCCCCTGCTGCCCCCGTGTCCCCCCGTGTCCCCTTGTCCCCCCGTGTCCCCTCATCCCCCAGTGCCCCCACCTTCCCTTGCTGCCCCCGGGTCCCCCTGTGTCCCCTCGTCCCCCCGTGTCCCCTTGTCCCCCCATGTCCCCTCGCCCCCCAGTGCCCCCACCTTCCCTTGCTGCCCCCTTGTCCCCCTGTGTCCCCTCATCCCCCAGTGCCCCCACATCCCCGGGTGCCCCTACACCCCCCTGCTGCCCCCGTGTCCCCCCGTGTCCCCTCGTCCCCCAACGTCCCACATCCCCGGGTGCCCCTACACCCCCCTGCTGCCCCCGTGTCCCCTTGTCCCCCCGTGTCCCCTCGTCCCCCAACGCCCCACATCCCCGGGTGCCCCTACATCCCCCCTGCTGCCCCCGGGTCCCCTCGCCCCCCGACGTCCCCGTCCCCGTCACCTTGGTGTAGTAGATGTCGACGGGGAAGCGGCGCCCGGGGATGCGGAAGACGGGGGCCTGGTCGAAGAAGGTGGAGAAGCGCTGGGTGTCGAGGGTGGCCGAGGCCACCAGCACCTTCAGCTGGGGACGGAACCGGGCGATGTCCTTGATCAGCCCGAAGAGGACGTCGGTGTGCAGGGTGCGCTCGTGGGCCTCGTCCACCATGATGACGCTGTGGGGACACGGGGGGGGGGGACAGGGACGGGGAGGTGGGGACAAGCGTGGGGACAGGTATGGGGACGCGGGGACGGGGGGACAAACGTAGAGGCGGGTATGGGGACGTGGGGACGATCATGGGGAAGTGTGGTCAAGCGTGGGGACATGGGGACAAGCGTGGGGACAAGTGTGGGGACAAGTGTGGGGACACGGGGACAAGGGTGGGGACGGGGACAAATATAGAGGCAGGTATGGGGACGTGGGAACGATCATGGAGAGATGGGGACAAGCGTGGGGACAGGAGAACAAGCGTAGGGACAAGTAAGGGGACGTGGAGACAAGCGTGGGGACAAGCGTGGGGAGGTGGGGACAAGTGTGGGGACAAGCGTGGGGACACGGGGACAAGCGTGGGGACAGGTATGGGGACACGGGGACAAGCGTGGGGACACGGGGACAGACATGGGGACAGTCACAGGGGGGTTGGAACGCGAGACGAGACCCAGGGACATGGGGACGGGGACGCAGGGACACCAAAGTGACGCCAGGAAGACTAAGGACAAGGACGGCGCTGGGGACACGTGGCCGCTCCGCCAGCCCCCCGCTGCGTCCCCAGTGTGTCCCCAACGTCCCCCCACTGTCCCCAACTGCTCCCCTACCCCCACAATGTCCCAAATCATCCCCCCCCATCCCTGGTGTCCCCCCTGTCCCCCCCCGTAGCCCCAAACGTCCCCTGACCCCCCAAAATGTCCCCCCTGCTGTCCCCAACCCCACATATTCCCCCCCCGCCATGTCCCCAAGGTCCCCCCCTCCCATCAACCTCCCCCCCCGCCTTAACGTCCCCAACCCCCGTGTCCCCAACGTCCCCGCCGTCCCCCCCCACCCTCCCCGCCGTCCCCAATCCCTCCGCTCTCCCCCACCGTCCCCATGCCCCCCCTCCCCCCCAGCATCCCCACCGTCCCCGACGACGTCCCCCAGCGCCCCTGGTCTCCCCGGTGTCCCCGATGTCCCCTCCCTGTCCCCAAGGCCACCTGTAGGAGCCGAGGTCGGGCTCGGTCAGGAACTCCCGCAGCAGCATCCCGTCCGTCATGTACTTCAGCACCGTCCGCTCCGACGTGCAGTCCTCGAAGCGGATGCTGTACCCCACCTGGGGACAAGGGACATCGTCACCGACGTGGCCCGGTGTCCCTCGCCACGCCCCCCCCCCCCCACGCCCCCCCCACCCCCCCCTTCAGAGTCCCCGACAGTCCCCAGGGTCTGTAACCGTCCCCAGGGTCCCCCGGAGTCCCCTCGCTTGCCCTTAACGTCCCCCTGGGGTGTCCCGGGATGGGGACGCGTCCTCAAGGTCCCCCGAGGTCCCCAAGGATGGGGACATCTTCCTTCGGGTCTCCTAAGATGGGGACGCGTCCCCCCCTGGGGTCCCCCATCTTCCTCAGGGTTCCTTGGGACAAGGACGTGTCCCCGAGGTCCCTCGTGGTCCCTGGGGATGGGGACACGTCCCCCCCGGTGTCCCCTAGAACGGGGACGCGTCATTAAGGTCCCCCGTGTTCCTCGTGGCTCCCTGGGACAAGGAGGTGTCCCCAAGGTCCCCCGCGGTCCCCCGGGGTGGCGAGGTGTCCCCTGGGTCCCTGGCGAGGGGGACACGCACCTGGGGTCCCCTGCCGTCCCCAGCATGGGGACGTGTCCCCAGGGTCCCCTCGGACAAGGCCACGTCCCCAAGGTCCTTCAGGGGGTCCCTCAGACGAAGCCACATCCCAGGTGTCCGTCCCGTCATGTCCCCCCCCACCCCGGGTCCCTCTGGGACACCAACGTGTCCCCAAGGTCCCCTGCCACCCTCAGGTCACCAGAGCCACCCCTCGGGGTGTCCCACACCCCTCGCGTCCCCACGGCTCCACGTCCCCGTGTGTGTGTGTGTGTGTGTCCCGTGGCTCCGTGTCCCCGTGTCCCTTTCCCCCCGCCCTGTCCCCCACGTCCGTGTCCCGTGTCCCCCCCCCCGCCGCGTCCCCGTGTCACCTCGTTGCCCAGCTTGGTCCCCATCTCGACGGCCACGCGGGCGGCCACGCTCATGGCGGCCACGCGCCGCGGCTGCGTGATGCCGATCTTCAGCCCCTGGCGCGTGTAGCCCTGGGGAGGGGACGGGGACCCGGGGGGGGGGGGTGTCACCTGGTGAGAGGCCGGGGGGGGGGACACGGGACGGGGACGACAAGCCCTCCCTGACCCCCAAGTGCCCCCCCCCCCGCCCCCCAGCCCTCTTAGCTGCCCCCCGTTGCCCCCCCAACCCCCCCATAATCCCTTGATCCCCCCGTCGCCCCCCTTGATGCCCCCCCAAACCCCCCCCATCGCCCCCCCGACCCCCCCATCGCCCCCCTGATGCCCCCCAGCCCCCCTATCTGCCCCCCAGACCCCCTATCTGCCCCCCAGACCCCCCCCATCTGCCCCCCAACCCCCCTATCTGCACCTCTGATGCCCCCATCACCCCCCTGGTGCCCCCCAACACCCCCAACACCTCCCCCATCTGCCCCCTGATGCCCCCCAGCCCCCACCCCCACCCCCAATCACCCCCATCGCCCCCCGATACCCCCCATCTGCGCCTCTAACGCCCCCCAACCCCCCCCAATCTGCCCTCCAGCATCCCCCAACCCCCCCATCCGCCCCCCCGGTACCCCCCAGCCCCCATCTCTGCCCCCCCCACCACCACCCCCGATGCCCCCCAAAACCCCTACCACCCCTCTCCCCTCCCGATCCCCCCCCATCTGCCCTCCAGCGCCCCCCAACCCCCCCATCTGCCCCCCAGCCCCCATCTCTGCCCCCCACCCCCCCCATGCCCCCCCAGCTGCGCCCCTAACGCCCCCCAACCCCCCCCATCTGCCCTCCAGCGCCCCCCAACCCCCCCATCCGCCCCCCAGCCCCCATCTCTGCCCCCCACCCCCCCACCCCCCCGATGCCCCCCATCTGCCCCCCAGCCCCGCATCTCTGCCCCCCACCCCCCCCATGCCCCCCCAGCTGCGCCCCTAACGCCCGCCAACCCCCCCCATCTGCCCTCCAGCGCCCCCCAACCCCCCCCATCCGCCCCCCAGCCCCCATCTCTGCCCCCCACCCCCCCACCCCCCCGATGCCCCCCATCTGCCCCCCAGCCCCGCATCTCTGCCCCCCACCCCCCCATGCCCCCCCAGCTGCGCCCCTAACGCCCCCCAACCCCCCCCATCTGCCCTCCAGCGCCCCCCAACCCCCCCCATCTGCCCCCCAGCCCCCATCTCTGCCCCCCACCACCCCCACCCCCCCGATGCCCCCCAGCTGCGCCCCTAACGCCCCCCAACCCCCCCCATCCGCCCCCCAGCCCCCATCTCTGCCCCCCCCACCCCACCCCGCCCCATGCCCCCCAAAACCCCTACCCCCCCCCCGCCCCTCCCCCGATCCCCCCCCACCTCCTCGTGCAGGTACTGGGGGATCTGGGTGGTCTTGCCGGAGCCGGTCTCCCCCTCGATGACCAGGATCTGGTGCCGAGCGATGGCGGCCACCAGCTCCCCGCGGTACGGGAAGATGGGGAGGCTGCGACGCACCTCCTGCGCCGACTGCCGCCGCCGCTCCGCCTCCGGCACCGGCGCCGGCGCCTCCTGCGGGCACCCGCGGGGGTCCCCGGCTCAACCTCCGCTGGCCCCACGGACCCCCCCCCCCCCGTCACCCCCTTAGGGTCCCCCTCGGTGTCCCCACGTCACCTCCAGCGTCCCCAAAGCCCCCCGTCGTCCTCCCAAGGTCCCCCCGGTGTCCCCACGTCACCTCCAGCGTCCCCACAGCCCCCCGTCGTCCTCCCAAGGTCACCCCAGTGTCCCCACATCACCTCCAGCGTCCCCAAAGCCCCCCGTCGTCCTCCCAAGGTCCCCCCGGTGTCCCCATGTCACCTCCAGCGTCCCCACAGCCCCCCGTCGTCCTCCCAAGGTCACCCCAGTGTCCCCACATCACCTCCAGCGTCCCCAAAGCCCCCCGTCGTCCTCCCAAGGTCCCCCCGGTGTCCCCACGTCACCTCCAGCGTCCCCAAAGCCCCCCGTCGTCCTCCCAAGGTCCTCCTGGTGTCCCCATGGCCCCTCTGCTGCCCCCACGGCCCCTCTGCTGTCCCCACGGCCCCCCATCATCCTCCCAGGGTCCCCCTCCGGTGTCCCCACGTCACCTCCAGCGTCCCCAAAGCCCCCGTCGTCCTCCCAAGGTCCCCCCGGTGTCCCCACGTCACCTCCAGCGTCCCCACAGCCCCCCGTCGTCCTCCCAGCCCCCCCCCCCCCGCTGTCCCCATGGTCCCTACAGTATCTTTAAGCCCCCCTCCGGCACCCCAAATCCTCCCTTTGTCACCCCCGAGGTCCCTTCCATCCCCCCCCCCAGGACCCCCTCCAGCACCCCCAAATCTCTCCATCCCCCCAAGGTCCCTCCCATCCTCGCTGGGACCCCCCCAGCACCCCAAATCCTTTCTCTTTCCCCCAGGGATCCCTCCCATCGCCCCCGGGACCCCCTCCAGCACCCCAAATCCTCCCTCTACCTCCCCAAAATCCCTCCCGTCACCCCCAGGACTCTCTCCAGCACCCCAAATCCTCCCTCTCTGCCCCCAAGGTCCTTCCAATTCCCCCCGGGACCCCCTCCAGCACCCCAAATCCTCCCTCTACCTCCCCAAAATCCCTCCCGTCACCCCCAGGACTCTCTCCAGCACCCCAAATCCTCCCTCTCTGCCCCCAAGGTCCTTCCAATTCCCCCCGGGACCCCCTCCAGCACCCCAAATCCTCCCTCTACCTCCCAAAAATCCCTCCCGTCACCCCCAGGACTCTCTCCAGCACCCCAAATCCTCCCTCTCTGCCCCCAAGGTCCTTCCAATCCCCCCCGGGACCCCCTCCAGCACCCCAAATCCTCCCTCTACCTCCCCAAAACCCCTCCCGTCACCCCCAGAACCCCCTTCAGCACCCCCCCCAAACCCCCCTGCCCCCCCCCCCCCACCTTATCAGGCTCGGTGCCCTTCATCTGCACGGCGTTGACGAACTGGATCATCTCATCCTCCTCCAGCACGAAGTCGTAATCCTTGGGGGGCCGACGGCGGGCGGCATCGCGCGCCCCGAACCTCAGGGAAGCCGCCCCGATTCGCTCCTCCTCCCATCGCCGCTGCTCGTCCCGGGGGGCCATCCGCTCTTCCTCCCCCCCCGTCGCTTCCTCGCGCTCGGGGATCTTCTACGGGGCGGGGAGGGGGGGCAACGAGAGCGGTGAAACCACCCCCGGTGTGTCCCCCCGAAACACACACACACCCCCCCCACCTCCCGCTGTGGCAGGAGGGACCTCGGGGAGACGGAGGAGGGAATTTGAGGCGCTGGAGGGAGTCTTGGCGGCCATGGGAGGGATCCTGGGGGGGGATAAAGGGAGAATTTGGGGTGCTGGAGGGGGTCCTGGGGGGGAATAGCAGCGATCCGGGATGGATAGAGGAGAATTTGGGGCGCTACAGAAGGTCCTGGGGGGGATAGGAGGGATCCTGGGGGGGTAGAGGGGGGAATTGGGGTGGCGGAGGGGGTGCTAGAGGTGATGGGAAGGATCTTGAGGGGATAGGGAGAGAATTTGGGGTGCTGGAGGGGGTCCTGGGGGGGAATAGCAGTGATCCGGGATGGATAGAGGAGAATTTGGGGCGCTACAGAAGGTCCTGGGGGGGATAGGAGGGATCCTGGGGGGGTAGAGGGGGGAATTGGGGTGGCGGAGGGGGTGCTAGAGGTGATGGGAAGGATCTTGAGGAGATGGAAAGAACTTGGGGTGCTGGAGAGTGTCCTGGGGGTGATAGGAGGGATCCTGGGGGGGTAGAGGGGAGAATTGGGGTGGCGGAGGGGGTGCTAGAGACGATAGGAAGGATCTTGAGAGGATAGGGAGAGAATTTGGGGTGCTGGAGAGGGTCCTGGGGGTGATAGCAGCGATCCTGGATGGACAGAGGAGGATTTGGGGTGCTGGAAAGGATCCTGGGGGCGACGGGAGGGACCTTGAGGGGGACAAAGGAGCGATTTGGGGGTGCTCTAAGGGATCGTGGGGGGTAACCAGAGGGACCTCGGGGCGCAGAGGGAAGAACCGCGGGGGGGGGGGGGGGGGGGGGCGGAAAAAGCCCTGGAGGTCACAGAAAGGACCATCACCCCGGTCCCACCCAGGGACCCCAAACCCTCTCCAGGATCCCCCCCATTCCCATCCAGGGACCCCAAATCCCCCCCAGGGACCCCCAGGAGCCTGCGAGGGTTCCCCAAACACAGCCCAGCCCCCCCAAATCCCACCCAGGGACCCCAAATCCCACCCCGGGACCCCCAGGAGCCTGCGAGGGTTCCCCAAACACAGCCCAGCCCCCCCAAATCCCACCCCAGGACCCCAATTCCTACCCAAGCCCTCCCTAAATCCCCCCCAGGGACCCCCAGGAGCCTGCAAGGGTTCCCCAAACACAGCCCAGCCCCCCCAAATCCCACCCCAGGACCCCAATTCCTACCCAAGCCCTCCCTAAATCCCCCCCAGGGACCCCCAGGAGCCTGCGAGGGTTCCCCAAACACAGCCCAGCCCCCCAAATCCCACCCAGGGACCCCCAGGAGCCTGCGAGGGTTCCCCAAACACAGCCCAGCCCCCCCAAATCCCACCCCAGGACCCCAATTCCTACCCAAGCCCTCCCTAAATCCCCCCCAGGGACCCCCAGGAGCCTGCGAGGGTTCCCCAAACACAGCCCAGCCCCCCCAAATCCCCCCCAGGGACCCCAAATCCCACCCAGGGACCCCCAGGAGCCTGCGAGGGTTCCCCAAACACAGCCCAGCCCCCCCAAATCCCACCCAGGGACCCCAAATCCCACCCCGGGACCCCCAGGAGCCTGCGAGGGTTTCCCAAACACAGCCCAACCCCCCCAAATCCCACCCCAGGACCCCAATTCCTACCCAAGCCCTCCCTAAATCCCCCCCAGGGACCCCCAGGAGCCTGCGAGGGTTCATCCCACCCAGGGACCCCAAATCCCACCCAGGGACCCCCAGAAGCCTGCGAGGGTTCCCCAAACACAGCCCAGCCCCCCCAAATCCCACCCAGGGACCCCAAATCCCACCCCGGAACCCCCAGGAGCCTGCGAGGGTTCCCCAAACACAGCCCAGCCCCCCAAATCCCACCCCGGGACCCCCAGGAGCCTGCGAGGGTTCCCCAAACACAGCCCAGCCCCCCCAAATCCCACCCAGGGACCCCAAATCCCACCCCGGGACCCCCAGGAGCCTGCGAGGGTTCCCCAAACACAGCCCAGCCCCCCACATCCCACCCAGGGACCCCCAGGAGCCTGCGAGGGTTCCCCAAACACAGCCCAGCCCCCCACATCCCACCCAGGGACCCCCAGGAGCCTGCGAGGGTTCCCCAAACACAGCCCAGCCCCCCAAATCCCACCCAGGGACCCCCAGGAGCCTGCGAGGGTTCCCCAAACACAGCCCAGCCCCCCAAATCCCACCCAGGGACCCCCAGGAGCCTGCGAGGGTTCCCCAAACACAGCCCAGCCCCCCAAACAGAAGGGAACTGGCCGGGGCGGGGGGTGGGGGGTTAGAGAGAAAATCTGGGGGGCTGGGGGGGGGGGGTTTGGGGCCCCTCACCTTGCCCCGCGTTTCCTCGGGGATGTAATACCGGTTGCTCTTCTCCAGTTTCTCCTTCTCCCCGGCCCGTTTGTACTCGCGGGCCAGATCCCGCACGCGCCGCTTGTATTCCAGCTCCCGCCGCTCCGCCCCCGTCAGCGCCTCCTCCCCGAAAAGATACTCCTCGTCGGCGATCTCCGCTTCCAGCTCTTCCAATTTATCCCGTTCCCTTTTCGCTAGGTATTCCCGACGGGATTTTTTCCGTAATTCCGGAACCTGGCGGGGGGAATACAAAGAGAAAAAGGGGGGTGGGGGTCAGGGCTCGGTGGAAGTGACCCCCCTGCCTCTCCGCCCCCCCGGCTCAGCGCGGGTTCGGCCGCTTCCCGGAGCTCACCATGGTTTTTTGATCTTCTTCGGCGACTTTGAGGCGTTTCTGGGCTTCTTCGTAAGCCTGGGGGGGGGGGTGAAAAAAAGGGGGTGAGGAGGGGAGGGGGTCCCGAATTCTAGCTGCAAAGCATGGAGGAGGTGGGCGGGGGGGGGGGGGGGGGGGGGAGCTTAATGACACCCCTGGACGCCCCCCTACTCCCACCCGGGGATGTCAAATCTGAGCCAGGAGGCAGGCAAAGCCCCCCCCGCCCCCCCCCAAGTTCCATTTAGGGACCCCCATCCCACCCACATCCCCCCCCCCCCCGCCCCCCCCAGGCCCCCTACACCCCCCAGTCCCAGCTGGCACCCCTAAATCAAACACAAGGTCCCCCCCGGTCCCACCCAGGGACCCCAAACCCTCTCCAGGATCGCCCCCCCATTCCCATCCAGGGACCCCAAATCCCCCCCAGGGACCCCCAGGAGCCTGCGAGGGTTCCCCAAACACAGCCCAGCCCCCAAATCCCACCCAGGGACCCCCAGAAGCAAGGCGCAACACACACACCCCCCCCCCAACTGGCTGTGACCCCCAAATCCCACCCAGGCACCCCAATATATACCCAACCCCCCTTAAATCCCACCCAGGGAACCCAAATGTAACGTAGGGACACCCCTAAATCCCCCCCAGGGACCCCAAATCCCACCCAGGACCCCCCCCCGGAGCTTGGCAGGCCCCCCCCCCCCCCCAAACACAGCTGGGTCCCCCTAAATCCCCCTCAGGGACCCCAATTCGCATCCCCCCCCCATCAAATGCCACCCAGGGACCCCAAATCCCACCCAGGGACCCCCAGGACCCTGCAAGGGTTCCCCAAACACAGCCCAGCCCCCCAAATCCCACCCAGGGACCCCAATTCCCACCCACCCCCCCCTAAATCCCCCCCCGGGACCCCAAATCCCCCCCAGGGACACCCACCCACCCACCCCCACCCCCAAACACAGCTCGGTCCCCCTAAATCCCACTCAGGGACCCCAATTCCCATCCCACACCCCCCCCAAAATCCCATCCAGGGATCCCAAATCCCACCCAGGGACCCCAATTCCCACCCAACCCCCCCCCAAATCCCACCCAGGGACACCCCCCCCCCCCCCCCCAAACACAGCTGGGTCCCCCTAAATCCCACTCAGAGACCCCAATTCCCATCCCCCCCACCCCCCCCCCTTAAATCCCATCCAGGGATCCCAAATCCGCCCCCCCCCGGGACCCTCAGGAGCTCGGCAGGGCGCCCCAAACAGGGGCTGGGCCCCCCCAAAACCCCCCGTGTCCCCCCCAAAAGGCGTCACCTTGGCGTCGGGGCGGGCGAGGACGGTGCGCGTGCGGTCGCGGTCGCGGCGGCGCAGGCGCTCGGCGAAGGCGTCGCGTTCTTCCAGGTCCCGGAGCCGTTCCCGTTCCGATTCTTCCCATTCCGCTTCCGGTTCCTCGGAGGGTTCCGGAACCCTGGTTTTGGGGTGGGGGAGATCACGTAAGGGAGACCCCCAAAACTCACGGGGGACCCCAAAAACCCGCAGACCTTAATGATTTGGGAGGCCCTGAGGGGTTTTAAAGTGATCCTGAAGATGCGAACCCCAAAATCCCGGGGGGGGCGGACTCAGCACCCAAAGGTATCCCCAAAACTCGGGGGTACTCCAAGAGTCAGGAGGAGACCCGGAGACCCCTGGGAGGACCCCAAAAGCTTGGAGGGGACCCCAATATCCGGGGGGGACCCTGAGCACCTGCGGTGACCCTCAGGGAGGCTGGAAGAAGCTCTGAGAGCCCCGGAACTGGGAGGGGACCCCGAGAACCTGGGGGGGGATCCTGAGCACCTGCGGTGAAACCCCGAGACCCCCATAATGGGAGGGGGACCCCAGGAATTGGGAAGGGGGACCCCGAGAACCAGGGGGACTCTGAGCACTTGCAGTGACCCCCAAGGGACAGGGGAAAACCCCAAGACCTCCATAATGGGAGGGGGACCCCAAGAACTGGGGGGGGACCCCAAGAACCGGGGGGGGGGACCCTGAGCACCCACAGTGACCCCCAAGAAGCAGGAGGAAACCCCGAGACCCCCATAACTGGGGGGGACCCCAAGAACTGGGGTGGGCACCCCAAGAACGGGGGGGACCCTGAGCACCCGCGGTGACCCCCAGGGGGGCTGGAAGAAGCTCTGAGACCCCCATAACTGGGAGGGGACCCCAAGAACCAGGGGGACCCCAAGCACTTGCGGTGACCCCCAGGGGACGGGGGAAACCCCGAGACCCCCATAATTAGGGGGGGACCCCGATAACGGGGGGGGGGGGGGGGGGGACCCCAAGAACCGGGGCTACTCACGGGGGTGGCGGCGGCGGCGACGGGCTGGAGGCCTCGGGCGACTCGGAGCGGCGGCGGCGGAGGTGGCGGCGGCGGGAAGCGTCGGCCGTGCTGGGGGCGGAGCCATGGGAGGGGGCGGGGCTGGGGGCGGGGCCGGACCCCTCCTCGTCGCTGTCGACCAATCGGTAGCCCTGGCTGCGGCGCTGCAGCTCCCGCGCCGCCCGCTCAGCCGCTCGGCCCGGGGGCTCCCGCGGCGCCTCCCGGGGGACCTGGGGGCGGGGGGCAGCGTTAGGCCACGCCCCCTCTGACCACGCCCCCTCTGTGACTGGCCACGCCCACTAGGACCCCCAACCCCCCTCATTGGCTGCTTCCTCCCCACCAACGCTGCTCTGCCGGTACTCCGACACGCAAGCCACGCCCCCTCCCGCGGTGGCCACGCCCCCTTCACCTGACCCCGCCTCCACAGGCCCCACCTTCTCACCTTAAAGCCACACCCCCCCACCCCATGAGACGCGCCCCCACCCGCACAGGCTCCTCCCACCCTAGAAGCCCCGCCCCCTCCGAGCACCTGCCCGCCGCGGCGGCCGCGCCCCTTCCCGCAAGCCCCGCCCTCACCTGCCGACAGGCCACGCCCCCACCCGCCGGGGCACCGCCGAAGCGGGGAGCCCCGCCCGCTTCCCCCGGAGCCACGCCCCCCGGGGGGAAGCCCCTCCCCCTCCCTCCCGGGGAAAGCCCCGCCCACCTTGTCCCAGAGCTCCCGCGCGAAGGCGCGCACGCGCGGCTCCTCCACGCGCAGCGCCTCGGTCTCCCGCAGCCGCTCCAGCAGCTCCTCCACGCTGCGGCTCCGCCGCGCCAGCGCCACCAGGAAGGCGGGGACGTGCCGCCCGCTCAGCCCCAGCAGCGCCTGCAGCTCCCCGGACACCCACCGCTCCAGCGCCGCCGCCGCCGCCGCCGCCGCCGCCGCCATGGCCGCTCCGCTTCCGCCTTCTCCCTCCCGGCCGCCGTACGGCCGCGCGCGCCGCCCGCAGCCAATCCCCGCGCGGCTCGCCCACCCCGCCGCGCTCTGCGCATGCGCCGCTGTGCAGCGCTTCCGCCCTCTTCTCCGTTCCGCGCATGCGCGGTGTTAGCCCCGCCCGCCCGCTTCCTTTGCCCGCCCGCTGCCGCGCTCTGCGCATGCGCCGCTCTCCCGCGGCGCGCTCGCCCTCTCCCGCGGCGCTCCGCGCATGCGCCGCCGCCTCGCCCGCGCCGCGCCTGCGCACTCCCGCTCTACCGTAATACCGCGTCGAGCCGCGCGGCTGAAAAAATATAAACCCACCCTTCTGCCTCCATGGCCGCCACCGGCGCCTCACACCCCCCCCCCACCGGTCCCGTCGTCGTCGTGTCCCCCCCCGGTCCCGGTGTCACCAGCCGGGCTCACAGCAGCCGCCATCACCTTTTATTGTCGCTTGTCGCGGGGGTACAGTGCGGCCAAGAGGTGGCGCGGCCCTCCCTCCACCCCCTCCGGGCTTCGTCACCATGGCAACGGGAGCAGGCCCCAGGCTCCGTCGCCACGGCAACGGGAGCAGGCCCCAGGCTTCGGCCTCCTCCACCCTCCGCCATTTGTCTCCCCTCGACCGCTCCCGCCCTCGGCCGATGGCAGCCGCTCCCCCCCCCCCCCCCCCCCAGCCCCATCCCGGCCGTCCCCCGTCGTCCGTTCCACCGCCGCCACCCGTCACGTTCCCGCCCGGCATCGCTCCTCGGCCATTTTCATCCTCCCTTGGCCGCTTTCGTCCTCCTCGGCCATTTTGGAGCCTTCTCCTCGGCCGCTTTCGTCCTCCCTCGGCCGCTTTCATCCTCCCTCGGCCATTTTGGAGCCTTCCTCCTCGGCCTCGACTGTCCCCTCTCGGCCGTTGTGTGTCCGTCCGTCGTCCCCCCCCCGGCTCCATCGTCCCCTCCCTCACCGCCGGCCACCGCAGCGATAAATCACATCCCCTCCCCGACCCCCCAAACCGAAAGTCGGGTGTTCCCCCCCCCCCAAAAAAGCCTTCCCCCCCCCCATACCCCCCTCCCCCCTCAGTAATACAGCTTTGTGTGTGTCTCCCCCCCCCCCCCCCCCAGCTAATACTGCCGCGGCTTTGCCCCCCCCCCCAGTTGTAACTGGGCCTGGCCCAGTTCCTAACTGGGACAGCTCCGGTTGACCCAATACTGACAGAGTTGCCCCGCCCCCGGCTAAAAAAAGCCCTTAATTAGACATAAAAAAAAAACCACCTCAAAAAACCCTCGTTAAGAATAATTGCCCCCCCCCCCCCGCCGCTAGAAAAGCTACAAAACGGGAGGGACGAGGTGGGCACCCCGCGAAATCTCCCCCCCCCCCCCCGGTACGGGGCAGAACGCTGCTGGGTCCCCAGGGTGGGGACAGCGTCCTTGCGGTCGTGTGTCCCCCCCCCCGGCCCCGAGCCGGGGCGGGGGGGGGGGGGGTGGGGAGCGGGGGCAGGGAGCGGTCTCATCCGTGTGTCCGGCCCTGTCCTGCCCCGCCTGGGGGTCCCTCAGGTCCGGGCTGCGCCCCCCCCCCCCCCCGCCCCCCGCCCCTCCACGGGGCAGGGGCCGGGGTTACCGCCGGCAGGACTCATCTGGGGGGGGGGGGGGAGGGGGGGGCGGGAATGAGGGGGTGAGGACCCAGGCGTCCGGGTCCCCCATTGCCCACCCCAAATCCCCCCCGCCCCAGTGCCCAGGGCCCCCCCGTTACCCCCCTCAAACCCCCACCCGTGTCCAGGGCCCCCCGTTACCCCCATCAACCCCCCCCCCAGTGTCCAGGCCCCCCCGTTACCCCCATCAACCCCCCCCCCAGTGTCCAGGCCCCCCCCGTTACCCCCCTCAACCATCCCCAGTGTCCAGGGCCCCCCCTGTTACCCCCTCAATCCCCCCCCGGTGCCCAGGGCCCCCCCGTTACCCCCCTCAACCCCCCCCCGGTGTCCAGGGCCCCCCCGTAACCCCCCTCAACCCCCCACCCGTGCCAGGGCCCCCCCGTTACCCCCCTCAAACCCCCCCCCCGGTGCCCAGGGCCCCCCTGTTACCCCCTCAATCCCCCCCCCGGTGCCCAGGGCCCCCCCGTTACCCCCCTCAACCCCCCCCTTTCCAGGGGACCAGGTATCCAGGACCCCCCCCCCCCCAAACATTGTCCCCTTTGACCCTGCCCCCCCCCCAGGACCCCAGGCACCCGGTGGGTGTGTCGTGTGTGTCGTCGTGTCCCCCCCCCCCCAAAGCCACCCCAGGGCACTCACCCACGAGCAGGGCGCGGGCTCGCAGCCCCCCCCGGCAGTCCCCGCGTCGGGGGGGGCTCGTCTTCATCCTCATCCTCGTCAGGGGCCGAGGGGGGTCCGGGGGGGGGCGGCTCTTCGGGGGGGGGGCCCCAGGCCGCCAGCGCTGCCCCCTCTGAGGGGTAGCAGAAGGTGCGCTCCAGCTCCCGCTCGCTGAACCAGATCTTCAGCTGGGGGGGGGGGGACGGGGACATGGGGACATTGTGGGGACGGGGACACCCCTGGGGGTCACTCTGGGGAGGGGGTCACCCCTGGGGTGAGGGTCACCCCTGGGGAGGGGGACACCCCTGGGGGTCACTCTGGGGAGGGGGTCACCCCCGGGGTGGGGGTCACCCCTGGGGGAAGGGGGGGGCACGGGACACCCCCCCCCTGGGGGTCACTCTGGGGAGGGGGTCACCCCCGGGGTGGGGGTCACCCCTGGGGAGGGGACACCCCTGGGGACGGGGACACCCTGGGGGTCACTCTGGGGAGGGGGTCACCCCCGGGGTGGGGGTCATCCATGGGGACGGGGACACCCCTGGGGGTCACTCTGGGGAGGGGGTCACCCCTGGGGTGGGGGTCACCCCTGGGGAGGGGGACGCCCCTGGGGGAAGGGGTGGCACGGGGACACCCCTGGGGGTCACTCTGGGGAGGGGGTCACCCCCGGGGTGGGGGTCATCCATGGGGAGGGGGTCACCCCTGGGGGAAGGGGTGGCACGGGGACACCCCTGGGGGTCACTCTGGGAAGGGGGTCACCCCCGGGGTGGGGGTCACCCCTGGGGACGGGGACACCCCTGGGGGTCACTCTGGGGAGGGGGTCACCCCCGGGGTGGGGGTCACCCCTGGGGACGGGGACACCCCTGGGGGTCACTCTGGGGAGGGGGTCACCCCTGGGGTGGGGGTCACCCCTGGGGACGGGGACACCCCTGGGGGACAGGGTGGCACGGGGACACCTCGGGGACACCCCTGGGGTCACTGTGGGGAGGGGGTCACCCCTGGGGGACGGGGGGGGGGGGGGGTGAGGGGCCGCCCTGGGGACAGCATGGGGATGGGGACACCTTGGGGTCACCCCGGGGAGGCGGGACATCCCGCTGACGGGGGTGCAGGGGCGGCGCGGGGACGTTCCAGAGAGACCTCGGGGACACCTCAAAGGACAGGGACAGCGCAGGGGTGGGGACACCCCAGGGAGAGGGGCGGCGTGGGGACGCCCCGGGGACGCCCCGGGGACACCGAGGGTCGCCCTGGGGTCACCCTGGGGACGGGGTCACCCCGGGGACACGGCGGGGGACCCCCTGGGGACCCCGTGGCCCCACGGTGGGCCCGGCTCCAGGGAGAAGCAGGGACGTGTCCGTCGTGTGGCCCCGTCCCGTCCCCCCCCCCCCCCCCGCCATGGGGGTTCCCATGGCAATTAATCCCTTCCCAGCTTAATCGTAATTAACGGGAGCTATTAATGAGCGGGGGAGGGGGTCACGTGGGGGGGGGATGGGAGCGGGGCAGAGGGAAGGCTGGGGGGGGGGGGGGGGGGGGGGGGGCAGGGGACCCAGGCATCCGGACAGCCCCGCCCTGCCACCGCGGGAACCGCTTCCTTCCCCCACCCCCACCCCCACCCCCACCCCGGGTTCCTGTTTTTTGGGGTGCCCCGGAGGATTCTGGGTAACGCTTGGGGTGGGGGGGTGGGGGGGGGTGACACACACACACACACACACACACACCCACACACCCGCCTTGTTTTAACCACCAGACCCCTCTGCTCCCCCACATCTGGGGGACCCAGGTGTCCGGTGCCCCCCCCCCCCAAAAAAAAGGGAGGGACCCAGGCGTCCGGGCGGGTAACGGCTGCCCGCTTCCTCCGCGGGGGCGTGAGGTGCAGGCAGGGGTGCGGGCAGGGGTGCGGGCAGGGGTGCGGGCAGGGGTGCAGAGGAAGCGGCAAGGACCCAGGCGTCGGGGTCCGTCCCCCCCCGCCCCAACCCCCTCTCTCTCCCTCTCACCGCTGCGTCCCATCGGCCTCCCCCAAAATGGGGATGGGGACCCCGGGAAGGGACAGGGGTCAAGGAGGGGACGGGAACGAGGGTCCAGGAGGGGACATGGACCAAGGGTGGGGATGGGGAGGTCCAGGAGGGGACCAGGGATGGGGACAGGGAGGTCCAGGAGGGGACACGGACCAGGGATGGGGACAGGGAGGTCCAGGAGGGGACCAGGGATGGGGACAGGGAGGTCCAGGAGGGGACACGGACCAGGGGTGGGGACAGGGAGGTCCAGGAGGGGACGAGGATGGGGACAGGGAGGTCCAGGAGGGGACAGGGATGGGGTGGCTCCAGCAAGGGACAGGGACGGGGACGGGGGGCGTCCAGGAGGGGACGAGGACAGGAGGTCCGGGAGGTGGAGAAGGAGGGGGGTGTCCAGGGCTGAGGGCAAGGGACAGGGTGGCAGGACGGTGAGGGGCTGGAAGGACACATGGAGGCACCCCAGGGGACATGGAGGGGACACTGGGGGCACAACAGGAACCGTGGGGGTGGCCTGGGATGACATGGGGGGGACACGAGGGGACATGGGGGGGGACGACACGGGGGGTCCCTACCTTCTTGCGGTGGGGGTCGTTCTTGGCCAGGCAGGAGCGGGGCAGGGCCAGGTACCCGCCGATGACCTGGATCTCCTCAGCCGTGGGGTAGCGCTTCTTGGGGGGCCCCGGGGGAGCGGTCGGGGGGGCGGGGGGTGCCGGGGACCCCCCCTCGGGGCCGTTGGCGGTCACCCCCCGCCGGGGTCGCACCGTGATGGTGTTACCGCTGCGGCGTTGCAAGGCCGGGTGGGCCAGGGGGGGCCCGGGCTCACGGCGGGGCGCCCCTCGCATGGCCGCTGGCCCGCTGCCCGCCCCCCCAGCCGGGGCCGCCCCGGGGCTGCCCGCGCCCGGCCCCTCCCGGCGCCGCCCTCGACACGCCCCTGCGCGGGTGTCGTGGCCGTCGTGGGCGTGGCGGCTGCCACGGGCGTCGTGGTCACCACGGGTGTCGCGGCTGCCGCGGTGGGCCCGGAACCCTCGTTTGACCCTTGCCCCTCGGCCGTCCCGGTGCCCTCGTGGCCGTTTACTGTCCCCTGGCCTCCTGGTGTCCCCTGGCCACCCGGTGTCCCCCGTCCCTCGACCATCTTCCAGCTCTTGACCATCCCCTTGACCGTCCCCTGGCCCTCAGCTGTCCCCAGGTCCTTGGTGGTCCCTGGCCCTCAGCTGTCCCCGGGCTGGTGGCCAACCCGTGGCCCTTGACCGTCCTATTGGTCTCGGCCATCTGCTGTCCCTCGGCCGTCCCCTGTCCCTCAACTGTCCCCGGGTCCTTGGTCGTCCTCTGGCCCTCAGTTGTCCCTGGGCTGGTGGCCAACCCGTGGCCCTTGACCGTTCTACAGCCCTCGGCTGTCCCTTGTCCTCAACCGTCCCCAAGCCCTTGGCTGTCCCCCGTCCCTCAACTGTCCCCAGGTCCTTGGTTGTCCCAGACCTTCAGCTGTCCCCGGGCTGGTGGCCAACCCGTGGCCCTTGACGGTCCTACAGCCCTCGACCATCCCCTGTCCCTCGGCCGTCCCCACACCCTTGGCTGAGCCCCCTCCCTTGACCGTCCCAAGGCCCTTGACCGTCCCCCGTCCCTCAGCTGTCCCCAGGTCCTTGGTCATCCCCAGACCCTCAGCTGTCCCCGGGCTGGTGGCCAACCCGTGGCCCTTGACCGTCCTATGGGGTCTCAGCCATCTGCTGTCCCTCAGCCGTCCCCTGTCCCTCAACTGTCCCCACGCCCTTGCTTGACCCAAACCATCGACCATCCCCGGGCTGGTGGCCAACCCATGGCCCTTGAGCGTCCTATGGGTCTCAGCCACCTGCTGTCCCTCAACTGTCCCCTGTCCCTCAACTGTCCCCACGCCTTGGTTGTCCCCAGACCCTCAACTGTCCCTGGACTGGTGGCCAACCCGTGGCCCTTGACCATCCTATGGGTCTCGGCCACCTGCTGTCCCTCAACTGTCCCCATGCCCTTGACCGCCCCCCGTGTCTCGACTGTCCCCACGCCCTTGGCTGTCCCTAGACCCTCAACTGTCCCCGGGCTGGCGGCCAACCCGTGACCCTTGACCGCCCCATGGCTCTCAGCCCCCTGCTGCCCCTCCGCCCCTCCCCGCCCCTCGCAGCCCTCATCCCCCGAGGTCCGATGGCGGTCGGGGGACGTCCCGGGGGGGCTCTCGGGGAGACCCTCGGTGCTGAGCGAGCGGGCGGGGGGCCGCGGGGCGAAGCGGCTGAGCAGGCGACTGACTCGACCCCGGGGGGGTTCGCTCTCCCCGCAGCGCTCCAGCCCTTCGGCGCTCCGGCTCAACCCCGGCGCCAACGCCAGGGAACCCCCGCCGGGGACCGACCCCCCGGCGGCCCCCGCTTTGGCTCGGCGCCGTTCCAGCAGCTCCCGCTTCCAAGGGGGCAACTGAGCCGCCCGGTCCCGCTGCTCCCGTTCGCGCCGTCGAGCCGCCTCCTCCTCCCGCCGGCGCCGCTCCAGCAGCTGCAGCTTCCAACCCGGCACCGCCATCGCCTGCCGCGGGACGGGGCGACGCGGGGGTCGGGGTGGGGGAAGAGGGGAAGGGATCGGGGGGGGGACGGACGGACGGACGGAGGACGGTGGAGGTACCGGGGGGGGTGGGGGAGGAACCGAGGATGGGGATCGAGGAACCAGGGATGGGGGTTGGCGGAGGAACCAGGAACGGGGACAGGGACGGTGTTAGAGGGACGCTGGAGCCACCAGGATGGGGACAGGGATGGTGGAGCCGTCGGGGACGGGGGTGAGGGATAGTGAAGACACCAAGGGTGGGGACGCTGGAGCCACCAGGGATGGGGACAGAGGATGCCAGAACCACCAGGGATGGGGACAGGGGGATTAATGGTGCCACCGGGGATGAGGGACACCAGGGCCACCAAGGATGGGGACGGGGATGGTGGAGCCACCAGGGGTGGGGGACACCAGGGCCACCGAGGATGGGGACGGGGATGGTGGAGCCACCAGGGGTGGGGATGGTGTTGGGGGGCCACCAGGGCCGGAGGACAAGGCCACCAGGGATAGGGACAGGGGCCGCCGGGGCCACCAGGACGGGGGTGACGAAGCCACCGGTGATGGGACCAGACTCGGGGACGCTGGTGGGACGGGGAAGGGGACACTTGGGGACGTCGGGCCGGACCTTGTCACTCCGTCGCGCTTCCGGCCCCTGACATCCCTGCACGCGGCCGAGGCAGGGACACCCCGGCGCCCGGGGGGGGGGGGGGGGGGGGGGGACTGGGGACACCCCGGCGTCTGGGGTGGGGGACACCCAGGTGTCTGGGGTGGGGGACACCCCGGCGCCCGGGGGACACACGACACCCAGACGCCCGGGGAGCGCGGGAAAGCGTCTCGACCGGGGCAACCCAGGCATCCGGCGGGGGGGGGGGATGGGGACGGGGACCCCCATGCTTGGGCGGGGGGGGGTGTTGGGGGTGACGGGTGGGACCCGAGCGTCCGGGACACCCCCCCCCCCCCCCAAACCCCAGGGGTGGGGTGTGGCCGGGGGACGCAGGCGGCCGGGCGGGAGCGCTCCCTTTGTCGGGGAAGGGGGGGGGGGGGGGGGGGGGGAGGGAAATCCCAGCACCCCCCCCCCTTCTTCCTCCTCCTCCTCCTCCTCCTCCTCCCCCCTCCCCCGGAGGGACCCAGGCGTCCGAGTGGGGCGGGGGGGGGGAGGGGTCCCAGCGTACTCACCCCGGGATGGAGCGGGACCCGGGCGTCCGGGAGGGACCCAGGCGTGCGAGGCGGGGGGGGGGGGGGGGGGGGAAGGAGGAGGAGGAGGAGGAGGAGGAGGAAGAAGGAGGGAGGGGGGGCATGAAAAGCGGCTTTTACCGCGGGGGGGGTGGGGGGGGTGGGGGATGACTCGCAGGAACCCAGGCGTCCGGGCGGGTTGTTCCCCCCCCGCCCCCCCCCGCTTTGTTATCCGCCCGCCGGGGGCTCGGAGGGACCCGGGGGGGGCGGGGTTAACGGCGACAAACCCTGCCCGGAACCCAGGCGCCCCGGGGGCGGGGGGGGGGGGGCACGGACACCCTCCCCCACCCCGGGACACCCCCCCAATGTTGGGGGGCGGGGGGGGGGGGGGGGGGTCGTCTTTGTGTGCGGAAGGGGGGGGGGCGGGGGGGGGGGGCCTGGAAGAACGGAGGGGCGGGGTCTATCCGAGGGGAGGGGCTTGTTCGGCGGGAGGGGCCGGCGGGGTGTTTTTGTAGGGTCGCACAGGCAGCGCCGCCGCCCGGCCGTGGGGTGCAGCGGCAGCCCCGGACGCCTGGGTCCCGTGTGTCCCCCCCCCCCCCCCCCCAGATCCTCTCCCAGCGGGGGGATCCCCAGATCCCCCCCGGAGCCCAGTGATCCCCACCCCCGGGATTCCCCCCCCACACCTTGGTTTTGGGGGGGGCTGTGGTGGTGGTGTCTCCCTTGACCCCCTCACCGGGGTCTCCCTGGATCCTCTCAGGATCCCCCATAGATCCCCTCCAGTGCCACTCCCCTAGATCCCCCCCAATCTCTAGGATCCCCCCCGTAACCCCCTTGGGATCCCCCCGGATCCCCCCCCAAGGTCTCCCTGGATCCCCCCTTTCCGGCCCCAGTGAATCCCTCCTGATCTCTGGGATCGCCCTGGGATCATCCCCCCGGATCTTCACACCAAGGTCTCCCAGGACCCCCCCAGATCCCTCCCACCAAGGCAGCTCGGATCTGGGGGGACCCCCCACCCGGATCCCCCCCTCCCCGGCACCCCCTTGATCCCCAGGATTGGCCCCTGGATCCACCTTCTCCTTGATCCCAGGATCCTCCCGGCAAGGCCCCCTGGGATGCTCCTCAGCCCCAGGATCCTCCCTCCCCGGGACCCCCAGGGTTCTCCCCTGGGATTCCCCCTCCCCAGGACCCTCTGGATCCCCCCCGATCCCTAGGATTCCCCCCCAGGATTCCCCTTGTCCAGGACCTCCCGGATCCACACCCCACACCCCACCCCACCCCCAATCTCCAGGATTCACCTTGGGATCCTCCTGTCTGGGAACCCCTGGATCCCCCCCCCCCCCCAGGTTTGCCCCTCCCCAGGATGCCCCAGATCCCCCCTGATCCCCAGGATTCCCCCCAGGATCCCCTATCCTCGGGACCCCCTGGATCCCCCCAGTCCCCAGGATACCTGCTCCCTGGGACACCTCAGATCCACCTGGATCCCTCCCCCCCCCCCCCCCGATCCCCAACATTCCCCCCACCCCCTCCTGGGACCCCCCCGGGTGCCCCCAGATCCCCAGGATTCCCCCCCAGGATCCCCCCAGATCCCCAGGAATCCCCCCCCCCTCCCTCCGGGGATTCTCCCTCCCGGGACCCCCCAACCAAGATCTCCCCAGGTCCCCGGGCTTCCCCCCGCCCCGGATCCCCCCCCCCCCCCCCCCCCCCCGAGATCCCTGGGATCCACTGGGCCGGTTTGGGAGCCGGGGGAGCCGCCGGAGGCCGTGGTCACCACCCGCCCCTAATCGCCGCTTTCCGTGGAAGGGGGGGGGGACGGGACGGGGACACCCAGGCGTCCGGGCGCCTCGCCCTGACCTTGATGACCTTGCACCCCAAGGGGACCCAGGCGTCCGGGCGCACCCACCCCGCCCCGAATCCGGGGTGACGCCCTGACCCCGATCCCCGGCCGGGAGGGGACCCGGGCGTCCGGATTGCCCCCCGCCCCCCCCGAGGGGACCCAGGCGTCCGGGCGGTCCCGACAAGCGGGTCAATCCCGGTGACTCAGAGGTTTAGCGCGGGCGGGGCCCGTCCCCCGTCCCCCTCCCCGATGTCCCCTCCCCGGGCGGTGGCACCCCGGGTGCCCCACCTCACCCGGACCCTATTTAAGGCCCGTCCCCGGTGTCCCCGGTGTCCCCGATGTCCCCGGCCATGGCCAGTCCCTGGCTGCCCTCGGCCCTCGGGCTCCTGCTGCTCTGCCTGTGCCTCCCAGGTGGGACTGGGTTGTACTGGGAGGGACTGGGATGGGGACTGGGATATACTGGGAGGGACTGGGATGGGGACCGGGATGGGGACTGGGATGGGGACTGGTTGTACTGGGAGGACTGGGATGGGGACTGGGATGGGGACTGGGATATACTGGATGGGGACTGGGATGGGGACTGGGATGGGGACTGGGATGGGGACTGGGATATACTGGGAGGGACTGGGATGGGGACTGGGATGGGGACTGGGATATACTGGGAGGGACTGGGATGGGGACTGGGATGGGGACTGGGTTGTACTGGGAGGGACTGGGATGGGGACTGGATGGGGACTGGGATATACTGGGAGGGACTGGATGGGGACTGGGATGGGGACTGGGATGGGGACTGGGATATACTGGGAGGGACTGGGATGGGGACTGGGATGGGGACTGGGTTGTACTGGGAGGGACTGGGATGGGGACTGGGATGGGGACTGGGATATACTGGGAGGGACTGGATGGGGACTGGGATGGGGACTGGGATGGGGACTGGGATATACTGGGATGGGGACTGGGATGGGGACTGGGGTATACTGGGAGGGACTGGGATGGGGACTGGGATGGGGACTGGGATGGGGACTGGGATATACTGGAGGGACTGGGATGGGGACTGGGATGGGGACTGGGATGGGGACTGGGTTGTACTGGGAGGGACTGGGATGGGGACTGGGATGGGGACTGGGATATACTGGGAGGACTGGATGGGGACTGGGATGGGGGACTGGGATATACTGGGAGGGACTGGGATGGGGACTGGGATGGGGACTGGGTTGTACTGGGAGGGACTGGGATGGGGACTGGGATGGGGACTGGGGTGGGGGACTGGGATGGAGACTGGGATGGGGACTGGGTTGTACTGGGAGAGACTGGGATGGGGACTGGATGGGACTGGGTTGTACTGGGAGGGACTGGGATGGGGACTGGGATGGGGACTGGGATATACTGGGAGGGACTGGGATGGGGACTGGGATGGGGACTGGGATGGGGACTGGGATATACTGGGAGGGACTGGATGGGGACTGGGATGGGGACTGGGTTGTACTGGGAGGGACTGGGATGGGGACTGGGATGGGGACTGGGATATACTGGGAGGGACTGGGATGGGGGACTGGGATGGGGACTGGGATGGGGACTGGGATATACTGGGATGGGGACTGGGATGGGGACTGGGGTATACTGGGAGGGACTGGGATGGGGACTGGGATGGGGACTGGGATGGGGACTGGGATATACTGGGAGGGACTGGGATGGGGACTGGATGGGGACTGGGATGGGGACTGGTTGTACTGGGAGGGACTGGGATGGGGACTGGGATGGGGACTGGATATACTGGGAGGGACTGGGATGGGGACTGGGATGGGGACTGGGATATACTGGGAGGGACTGGGATGGGGACTGGGATGGGGACTGGGTTGTACTGGAGGGACTGGGATGGGACTGGGATGGGGACTGGGGTGGGGGACTGGGATGGAGACTGGGATGGGGACTGGGTTGTACTGGGAGAGACTGGGATGGGGACTGGGATGGGGACTGGGTTGTACTGGAGGGACTGGGATGGGGACTGGGATATACTGGGAGGGACTGGGATGGGGACTGAGATGGAGACTGGGATGGAGACTGGGAGACTGGATGAACTGGGATGAACTGGGGGGACGGGGATGGGGACGGAGTGGGATGGAGACCGGATCCTTCCCCCTGCCCTCCAGAGGACTGGGATGGACTGGGAGGGACTGGATGGGGACTGCAAGGACCGGGGGGGAACCGGAAGGGACTGGGGGGACTGGGAGGGAGACTGGGGGGACCTCAGGGAACTGGGACGGAGGCTGGGATCGACTGGGGGCGACCGGGAGGACTGGGAGGGACCGGGATGGGAACTGGGGGGGGACCGGGATGGATGGGGTGGGGTCCGGGGGGGGGTTACTGGGATGGACTGGGATACGCTGGGAGCCGGGGGGGGGGGGGGGGGGGGGGGGTGGGCAGGTGTCCGGGCGCCGCTGACACCCCCCTTTGGCCCAGAAGCCTCCGGCCGCTGTGACTCGGGCTCCCGCTTGGCCCCGCTGACGGCCGGGGTGGATCCCTGCAAGGATCCCGCCGGATTCCTCAGCCCCCAGCTGGGCGGGACGCGGCCGGATCCTACGGAGGCGGAGCGGGATCCTCCGGCGGAGCGGGATCCTCCAGCAATTCGGGATCCTATGGGGGTGGATCGGGATCCTATGGGGGCGGACCGGGATCCTATGGGGGCAGACCGGGATCCTACAGTGGCTCGGGAGTATCCCAGGGAGGCGGAAGCTCTTCAGGATCCTACTTGTCGCCGGGATCTTCTGGGGGCAAGCCAGGGTCCTATGGGAGCAGACCGGGATCCTATGGGGATGGCTCGGGATCCTTTGTGTCGCCGGGATCCGTGGGCCACCAGGATCCTACGGACTCGGGTCTTCCGGGGGTGGATCCGGATCAGAGAGACCCAGCTCGCCTGGGGGAAGCGGATCCTATGGGGGAGGCAGCTCCTATGGAGGATCCAGTTCAGGATCCTATGGAAGCGGATCCGGATCGAGCAGACCCGGATCCCAAGGGGGAAGTGGATCCGGATCGAGCAGACCCGGCTCATCTCAAGGAGGATCCAGTTCGGGATCCCCCGGGCCGGATCAGGATCAGGGAGACCCGGATCCCAAGGAGGAAGCGGATCCGGAGCCTACGGAGGTGGGCCAGGACCCTACGGGGAATCTGGATCCTACGGAGGATCTGGTTCCTACGGAGGATCTGGAGCCTACGGAGGATCTGGAGCCTACGGAGGCGGGTCAGAATCCTATGGGGGATCGTATGGAGGATCCGGTCCAGGATCGGGCAGACCCAGCTTCCAGGGGGGCAGTGGATCCGGATCAGGCAGGCCAGGATCCCACGGCGGAAGTGGATCTGGATCGGGCAGACCCGGCTCCCACGGAGGCAGCGGATCCCCCGGGGGAAGCGGGTCTGGATCAGCAGACCTGGCTCCCAGGGGGGCAGCGGATCCCACGCAGGCAGTGGATCAGGATCCTACGGGGGGTTAGGCTCCTATGGGGACAGCTCGGGATCCTACGGGCTCCCTGAGTCCTACGGGGGTGATTCGGGATCCTACAGGGAACCAGGATCCTACGGGGGCTCATCAGGATCTTATGGGGGATCAGAATCCTACGGGGGTGGATCAGGCTCTTATGGAGGTGGATCAGGCTCTTACGGGATTGGATCAGGCTCCTATGGCAGACCGGGATCCTACGGGGGTGGATCAGGAGCCTACGGAGGATCGGGATCTTATGGGGGCGGATCGGGATCTTATGGGGATTGGATCCTACGGGGGTACCCAGCGCCCCGGGTACAAGAACCCTGGGATCCCTTCATACCAGGGCTGCGGGATCCGGCCCGGATCGGGGGCTACATCCCCATCCGCCGCGGCCCCGCCGCGGGATCCACTCACGGATCTGCCTCCGGCTCCGGATCCAGTGGGGGATTCGGATCCGGCACCGGATCCGGATCCGAAACTGGGACCTACGGCTCCAGGACGGGATCCAGCAGCGGATCCGGGGTGGGATCTGGCCAATCCCAGTCCAGCTGTGGGGGTTGCAACAAATAGGGGGGCCCGGACGCCCGGGTCCCCCCGGAATCCTGGGGGTCCCCCTCCCCCCCGCCCCGTGTCCCGTGTCCCAATAAAGTCGTTGGATCGCGGCACCGGCCTCGTCCCCACGCGTGTCCCCACGCGTGTCCCCACGCCCACGCGTGTCCCAGCCTGTCCCCCCACGTGTCTCGGCACCGGCTGAGCTGGCGGAGCCGGTCTGTGCCCACGCTCGGGGACGGGGACGTCAGGGAGGGGATGGGGACACCCAGAAGGACGGGGCCGGGGACACGGGGGACACTGGGGACAGGGACATCCATGGGTTGGGACGTCAGGGAGGGGATGGGGACACCCAGAAGGGCGGGGCCGGGGACACGGGGGACACTGGGGACAGTGGGGACAGGGACATCCATGGGATGGGGACGTCAGGGAGGGGATGGGGACACCCAGAAGGGCGGGGCCGGGGACACGGGGGACACTGGGGACAGTGGGGACAGGGACATCCATGGGATGGGGACGTCAGGGAGGGGATGGGGACACCCAGAAGGACGGGGCCGGGGACATGGGGGACACGGGGGACATGGGGGACGGGGACATCCATGGGATGGGGATGTCAGGGAGGGGATGGGGACACCCAGAAGGACAGGGATGGGGACACTGGGGACATGGGGGACGGGGACATCCATGGGTTGGGGACATCAGGGACGGGATGGGGACACCCGGAAGGACGGGGAAGTTGGGGACATGAAGGATGAGACGAGGGCACCCGTGGGGCCGGTGGCACTTGGGGCCGGTGGCACTTGGGGACGTGGAGGGGCGGGACGGGGACATTTGGGCTGGGCCAGGGCCACCCACAGGGACGCTGGGACATCGGGGCCACCCGGGGGGGGGTGTGTGCTGGGTGACACTGGGGAGGTGGCCCTGAAACTGGGGCAGGAGGGATGGGGGGGACGACCAACCAGTATGAGCCCAAAGGGACCAGTACGAGCCCCAGAGGGACCAGTACGAGCCCTATAGAGACCAGTATGGCCCCATACGGACCAGTATGGCCCTATATGGACCAGTATGAGCCCCAGAGGGACCAGTATGAGCCCGTAAGGACCAGTACGAACCCTATAGAGACCAGTATGGCCCCACAGGGACCAGTGTGAGCCCCTTAAAGACCAGTATGAGCCCTATAGAGACCAGTATGGCCCCATATGGACCAGTATGGCCCCACAGGGACTGGTATGAGCCCCAGAGGGACCAGTACGAGCCCTATAGAGACCGGTATGGCCCTACAGGACCAGTACGAGCCCATAAGGACCAGTATGGCCCCATACGGACCAGTATGGCCCCATATGGACCAGTATGAGCCCCACAAAGACCAGTACGAGCCCTATAGAGACCAGTATGGCCCCATACGGACCAGTATGGCCCTATATGGACCAGTATGAGCCCCAGAGGGACCAGTACGAGCCCGTAAGGACCAGTACGAACCCTATAGAGACCAGTATGGCCCCACAGGGACCAGTGTGAGCCCCTTAAAGACCAGTATGAGCCCTATAGAGACCAGTATGGCCCCACAGGGACCAGTGTGAGCCCATAAGGACCAGTATGGCCCATACGGACCAGTATGGCCCCATATGGACCAGTATGAGCCCAGAGGGACCAGTACGAGCCGTAAGGACCAGTACAAACCCTATAGAGACCAGTATGGCCCCACAGGGACCAGTGTGAGCCCCTTAAAGACCAGTATGAGCCTATAGAGACCAGTATGGCCCCATATGGACCAGTATGGCCCACAGGGACTGGTATGAGCCCCAGAGGGACCAGTACGAGCCCTATAGAGACCGGTATGGCCCTACAGG
>JAPZLJ010000048.1:0-115395 GCA_027474245.1 Spheniscus humboldti | reverse complement strand
CGAGCAAGGCACGAACGTCGGCACCCTGAGCTGGCTGCCAAGCCCGCAGCCCCAGTCTCTGTGGGGCTGTGGAAGGGCTGCCAAGGGAAGGCGAGGGCCAGCAACACCTGGGACTCCTGGCACCTTTCGTGTGGGAGCAGTCGCTGGACGTTCGCCATTTCGGAGCTGGATTCTGCGGCACCGCCGAGAGCGAGCAAGGCACGAACGTCGGCACCCTGAGCTGGCTGCCAAGCCCGCAGCCCCAGTCTCTGTGGGGCTGTGGAAGGGCTGCCAAGGGAAGGCGAGGGCCAGCAACACCTGGGACTCCTGGCACCTTTCGTGTGGGAGCAGTCGCTGGACGTTCGCCATTTCGGAGCTGGATTCTGCGGCACCGCCGAGAGCGAGCAAGGCACGAACGTCGGCACCCTGAGCTGGCTGGCAAGCCCGCAGCCCCAGTCTCTGTGGGGCTGTGGAAAGGCTGCCAAGGGAAGGCGAGGGCCAGCAACACCTGGGACTCCTGGCACCTTTCGTGTGGGAGCAGTCGCTGGACGTTCGCCATTTCGGAGCTGGATTCTGCGGCACCGCCGAGAGCGAGCAAGGCACGAACGTCGGCCCCCTGAGCTGGCTGGCAAGCCCGCAGCCCCAGCGTCTGTGGGGCTGTGGAAGGGCTGCCAAGGGAAGG
Source organism: Spheniscus humboldti (assembly GCA_027474245.1). Lineage (NCBI taxonomy): Eukaryota > Metazoa > Chordata > Aves > Sphenisciformes > Spheniscidae > Spheniscus > Spheniscus humboldti. Next base: position 114,734 of record JAPZLJ010000048.1, on the reverse strand, counting down.
CGAGGGCCAGCAACACCTGGGACTCCTGGCACCTTTCGTGTGGGAGCAGTCGCTGGACGTTCGCCATTTCGGAGCTGGATTCTGCGGCACCGACGAGAGCGAGCAAGGCACGAACGTCGGCACCCTGAGCTGGCTGGCAAGCCCGGAGCCCCAGCGTCTGTGGGGCTGTGGAAGGGCTGCCAAGGGAAGGCGAGGGCCAGCAACACCTGGGACTCCTGGCACCTTTCGTGTGGGAGCAGTCGCTGGACGTTCGCCATTTCGGAGCTGGATTCTGCGGCACCGACGAGAGCGAGCAAGGCACGAACGTCGGCACCCTCAGCTGGCTGGCAAGCCCGCAGCCCCAGCGTCTGTGGGGCTGTGGAAGGGCTGCCAAGGAAGGCGAGGGCCAGCAACACCTGGGACTCCTGGCACCTTTCGTGTGGGAGCAGTCGCTGGACGTTCGCCATTTCGGAGCTGGATTCTGCGGCACCGCCGAGAGCGAGCAAGGCACGAACGTCGGCACCCTGAGCTGGCTGGCAAGCCCGCAGCCCCAGCGTCTCTGGGGCTGTGGAAGGGCTGCCAAGGGAAGGCGAGGGCCAGCAACACCTGGGACTCCTGGCACCTTTCGTGTGGGAGCAGTCGCTGGACGTTCGCCATTTCGGAGCTGGATTCTGCGGCACCGCCGAGAGCGAGCAAGGCACGAACGTCGGCACCCTCAGCTGGCTGGCAAGCCCGGAGCCCCAGCGTCTCTGGGGCTGTGGAAGGGCTGCCAAGGGAAGGCGAGGGCCAGCAACACCTGGGAGTCCTGGCACCTTTCGTGTGGGAGCAGTCGCTGGACGTTCGCCATTTCGGAGCTGGATTCTGCGGCACCGCCGAGAGCGAGCAAGGCACGAACGTCGGCACCCTCAGCTGGCTGGCAAGCCCGGAGCCCCAGCGTCTGTGGGGCTGTGGAAGGGCTGCCAAGGGAAGGCGAGGGCCAGCAACACCTGGGACTCCTGGCACCTTTCGTGTGGGAGCAGTCGCTGGACGTTCGCCATTTCGGAGCTGGATTCTGCGGCACCGCCGAGAGCGAGCAAGGCACGAACGTCGGCACCCTCAGCTGGCTGGCAAGCCCGGAGCCCCAGCGTCTGTGGGGCTGTGGAAGGGCTGCCAAGGGAAGGCGAGGGCCAGCAACACCTGGGACTCCTGGCACCTTTCGTGTGGGAGCAGTCGCTGGACGTTCGCCATTTCGGAGCTGGATTCTGCGGCACCGACGAGAGCGAGCAAGGCACGAACGTCGGCACCCTGAGCTGGCTGGCAAGCCCGGAGCCCCAGCGTCTGTGGGGCTGTGGAAGGGCTGCCAAGGGAAGGCGAGGGCCAGCAACACCTGGGACTCCTGGCACCTTTCGTGTGGGAGCAGTCGCTGGACGTTCGCCATTTCGGAGCTGGATTCTGCGGCACCGACGAGAGCGAGCAAGGCACGAACGTCGGCACCCTGAGCTGGCTGGCAAGCCCGCAGCCCCAGCGTCTGTGGGGCTGTGGAAGGGCTGCCAAGGGAAGGCGAGGGCCAGCAACACCTGGGACTCCTGGCACCTTTCGTGTGGGAGCAGTCGCTGGACGTTCGCCATTTCGGAGCTGGATTCTGCGGCACCGCCGAGAGCGAGCAAGGCACGAACGTCGGCACCCTGAGCTGGCTGGCAAGCCCGCAGCCCCAGTCTCTGTGGGGCTGTGGAAAGGCTGCCAAGGGAAGGCGAGGGCCAGCAACACCTGGGACTCCTGGCACCTTTCGTGTGGGAGCAGTCGCTGGACGTTCGCCATTTCGGAGCTGGATTCTGCGGCACCGCCGAGAGCGAGCAAGGCACGAACGTCGGCACCCTGAGCTGGCTGGCAAGCCCGCAGCCCCAGTCTCTGTGGGGCTGTGGAAGGGCTGCCAAGGGAAGGCGAGGGCCAGCAACACCTGGGACTCCTGGCACCTTTCGTGTGGGAGCAGTCGCTGGACGTTCGCCATTTCGGAGCTGGATTCTGCGGCACCGCCGAGAGCGAGCAAGGCACGAACGTCGGCACCCTGAGCTGGCTGCCAAGCCCGCAGCCCCAGTCTCTGTGGGGCTGTGGAAGGGCTGCCAAGGGAAGGCGAGGGCCAGCAACACCTGGGAGGCCTGGCACCTTTCGTGTGGGAGCAGTCGCTGGACGTTCGCCATTTCGGAGCTGGATTCTGCGGCACCGCCGAGAGCGAGCAAGGCACGAACGTCGGCACCCTGAGCTGGCTGGCAAGCCCGCAGCCCCAGTCTCTGTGGGGCTGTGGAAGGGCTGCCAAGGGAAGGCGAGGGCCAGCAACACCTGGGACTCCTGGCACCTTTCGTGTGGGAGCAGTCGCTGGACGTTCGCCATTTCGGAGCTGGATTCTGCGGCACCGCCGAGAGCGAGCAAGGCACGAACGTCGGCACCCTGAGCTGGCTGGCAAGCCCGCAGCCCCAGTCTCTGTGGGGCTGTGGAAAGGCTGCCAAGGGAAGGCGAGGGCCAGCAACACCTGGGACTCCTGGCACCTTTCGTGTGGGAGCAGTCGCTGGACGTTTGCCATTTCGGAGCTGGATTCTGCGGCACCGCCGAGAGCGAGCAAGGCACGAACGTCGGCACCCTGAGCTGGCTGGCAAGCCCGCAGCCCCAGTCTCTGTGGGGCTGTGGAAAGGCTGCCAAGGGAAGGCGAGGGCCAGCAACACCTGGGACTCCTGGCACCTTTCGTGTGGGAGCAGTCGCTGGACGTTCGCCATTTCGGAGCTGGATTCTGCGGCACCGCCGAGAGCGAGCAAGGCACGAACGTCGGCACCCTGAGCTGGCTGGCAAGCCCGCAGCCCCAGTGTCTGTGGGGCTGTGGAAGGGCTGCCAAGGGAAGGCGAGGGCCAGCAACACCTGGGACTCCTGGCACCTTTCGTGTGGGAGCAGTCGCTGGACGTTCGCCATTTCGGAGCTGGATTCTGCGGCACCGCCGAGAGCGAGCAAGGCACGAACGTCGGCACCCTCAGCTGGCTGGCAAGCCCGGAGCCCCAGCGTCTGTGGGGCTGTGGAAGGGCTGCCAAGGGAAGGCGAGGGCCAGCAACACCTGGGACTCCTGGCACCTTTCGTGTGGGAACAGTCGCTGGACGTTCGCCATTTCGGAGCTGGATTCTGCAGCACCGCCGAGAGCGAGCAAGGCACGAACGTCGGCACCATGAGCTGGCTGGCAAGCCCGGAGCCCCAGCGTCTGTGGGGCTGTGGAAGGGCTGCCAAGGGAAGGCGAGGGCCAGCAACACCTGGGACTCCTGGCACCTTTCGTGTGGGAGCAGTCGCTGGACGTTCGCCATTTCGGAGCTGGATTCTGCGGCACCGACGAGAGCGAGCAAGGCACGAACGTCGGCACCCTGAGCTGGCTGGCAAGCCCGGAGCCCCAGTGTCTGTGGAGCTGCGGAAAGGCTGCCAAGGGAAGGCGAGGGCCAGCAACACCTGGGACTCCTGGCACCTTTCGTGTGGGAGCAGTCGCTGGACGTTCGCCATTTCGGAGCTGGATTCTGCGGCATCGCCGAGAGCGAGCAAGGCACGAACGTCGGCACCCTCAGCTGGCTGGCAAGCCCGGAGCCCCAGCGTCTGTGGGGCTGTGGAAGGGCTGCCAAGGGAAGGCGAGGGCCAGCAACACCTGGGACTCCTGGCACCTTTCGTGTGGGAGCAGTCGCTGGACGTTCGCCATTTCGGAGCTGGATTCTGCGGCACCGACGAGAGCGAGCAAGGCACGAACGTCGGCACCCTGAGCTGGCTGGCAAGCCCGGAGCCCCAGCGTCTGTGGGGCTGTGGAAGGGCTGCCAAGGGAAGGCGAGGGCCAGCAACACCTGGGACTCCTGGCACCTTTCGTGTGGGAGCAGTCGCTGGACGTTCGCCATTTCGGAGCTGGATTCTGCGGCACCGCCGAGAGCGAGCAAGGCACGAACGTCGGCCCCCTGAGCTGGCTGGCAAGCCCGCAGCCCCAGCGTCTGTGGGGCTGTGGAAGGGCTGCCAAGGGAAGGCGAGGGCCAGCAACACCTGGGACTCCTGGCACCTTTCATGTGGGAGCAGTCGCTGGACGTTCGCCATTTCGGAGCTGGATTCTGCGGCACCGCCGAGAGCGAGCAAGGCACGAACGTCGGCACCCTGAGCTGGCTGGCAAGCCCGCAGCCCCAGCGTCTCTGGGGCTGTGGAAGGGCTGCCAAGGGAAGGCGAGGGCCAGCAACACCTGGGACTCCTGGCACCTTTCGTGTGGGAGCAGTCGCTGGACGTTCGCCATTTCGGAGCTGGATTCTGCGGCACCGCCGAGAGCGAGCAAGGCACGAACGTCGGCACCCTCAGCTGGCTGGCAAGCCCGGAGCCCCAGCGTCTGTGGGGCTGTGGAAGGGCTGCCAAGGGAAGGCGAGGGCCAGCAACACCTGGGACTCCTGGCACCTTTCGTGTGGGAGCAGTCGCTGGACGTTCGCCATTTCGGAGCTGGATTCTGCGGCACCGCCGAGAGCGAGCAAGGCACGAACGTCGGCACCCTCAGCTGGCTGGCAAGCCCGGAGCCCCAGCGTCTGTGGGGCTGTGGAAGGGCTGCCAAGGGAAGGCGAGGGCCAGCAACACCTGGGACTCCTGGCACCTTTCGTGTGGGAGCAGTCGCTGGACGTTCGCCATTTCGGAGCTGGATTCTGCGGCACCGCCGAGAGTGAGCAAGGCACGAACGTCGGCACCCTGAGCTGGCTGGCAAGCCCGGAGCCCCAGCGTCTGTGGGGCTGTGGAAGGGCTGCCAAGGGAAGGCGAGGGCCAGCAACACCTGGGACTCCTGGCACCTTTCGTGTGGGAGCAGTCGCTGGACGTTCGCCATTTCGGAGCTGGATTCTGCGGCACCGACGAGAGCGAGCAAGGCACGAACGTCGGCACCCTGAGCTGGCTGGCAAGCCCGGAGCCCCAGCGTCTGTGGGGCTGTGGAAGGGCTGCCAAGGGAAGGCGAGGGCCAGCAACACCTGGGACTCCTGGCACCTTTCGTGTGGGAGCAGTCGCTGGACGTTCGCCATTTCGGAGCTGGATTCTGCGGCACCGACGAGAGCGAGCAAGGCACGAACGTCGGCACCCTGAGCTGGCTGGCAAGCCCGCAGCCCCAGCGTCTGTGGGGCTGTGGAAGGGCTGCCAAGGGAAGGCGAGGGCCAGCAACACCTGGGACTCCTGGCACCTTTCGTGTGGGAGCAGTCGCTGGACGTTCGCCATTTCGGAGCTGGATTCTGCGGCACCGACGAGAGCGAGCAAGGCACGAACGTCGGCACCCTGAGCTGGCTGGCAAGCCCGGAGCCCCAGCGTCTGTGGGGCTGTGGAAGGGCTGCCAAGGGAAGGCGAGGGCCAGCAACACCTGGGACTCCTGGCACCTTTCATGTGGGAGCAGTCGCTGGACGTTCGCCATTTCGGAGCTGGATTCTGCGGCACCGACGAGAGCGAGCAAGGCACGAACGTCGGCACCCTGAGCTGGCTGGCAAGCCCGCAGCCCCAGCGTCTGTGGGGCTGTGGAAGGGCTGCCAAGGGAAGGCGAGGGCCAGCAACACCTGGGACTCCTGGCACCTTTCGTGTGGGAGCAGTCGCTGGACGTTCGCCATTTCGGAGCTGGATTCTGCGGCACCGCCGAGAGCGAGCAAGGCACGAACGTCGGCACCCTCAGCTGGCTGGCAAGCCCGGAGCCCCAGCGTCTGTGGGGCTGTGGAAGGGCTGCCAAGGGAAGGCGAGGGCCAGCAACACCTGGGACTCCTGGCACCTTTCGTGTGGGAGCAGTCGCTGGACGTTCGCCATTTCGGAGCTGGATTCTGCGGCACCGCCGAGAGCGAGCAAGGCACGAACGTCGGCACCCTCAGCTGGCTGGCAAGCCCGGAGCCCCAGCGTCTGTGGGGCTGTGGAAGGGCTGCCAAGGGAAGGCGAGGGCCAGCAACACCTGGGACTCCTGGCACCTTTCGTGTGGGAGCAGTCGCTGGACGTTCGCCATTTCGGAGCTGGATTCTGCGGCACCGCCGAGAGCGAGCAAGGCACGAACGTCGGCACCCTCAGCTGGCTGGCAAGCCCGGAGCCCCAGCGTCTGTGGGGCTGTGGAAGGGCTGCCAAGGGAAGGCGAGGGCCAGCAACACCTGGGACTCCTGGCACCTTTCGTGTGGGAGCAGTCGCTGGACGTTCGCCATTTCGGAGCTGGATTCTGCGGCACCGCCGAGAGCAAGCAAGGCACGAACGTCGACACCCTGAGCTGGCTGGCAAGCCCGCAGCCCCAGTGTCTGTGGGGCTGTGGAAGGGCTGCCAAGGGAAGGCGAGGGCCAGCAACACCTGGGAGTCCTGGCAGCTTTCGTGTGGGAGCAGTCGCTGGACGTTCGCCATTTCGGAGCTGGATTCTGCGGCACCGCCGAGAGCGAGCAAGGCACGAACGTCGGCACCCTGAGCTGGCTGGCAAGCCCGGAGCCCCAGCGTCTGTGGGGCTGTGGAAGGGCTGCCAAGGGAAGGCGAGGGCCAGCAACACCTGGGACTCCTGGCACCTTTCGTGTGGGAGCAGTCGCTGGACGTTCGCCATTTCGGAGCTGGATTCTGCGGCATCGCCGAGAGCGAGCAAGGCACGAACGTCGGCACCCTGAGCTGGCTGGCAAGCCCGGAGCCCCAGCGTCTGTGGGGCTGTGGAAGGGCTGCCAAGGGAAGGCGAGGGCCAGCAACACCTGGGACTCCTGGCACCTTTCGTGTGGGAGCAGTCGCTGGACGTTCGCCATTTCGGAGCTGGATTCTGCGGCACCGCCGAGAGCGAGCAAGGCACGAACGTCGGCACCCTGAGCTGGCTGGCAAGCCCGGAGCCCCAGCGTCTGTGGGGCTGTGGAAGGGCTGCCAAGGGAAGGCGAGGGCCAGCAACACCTGGGAGTCCTGGCACCTTTCGTGTGGGAGCAGTCGCTGGACGTTCGCCATTTCGGAGCTGGATTCTGCGGCACCGCCGAGAGCGAGCAAGGCACGAACGTCGGCACCCTGAGCTGGCTGGCAAGCCCGGAACCCCAGCGTCTGTGGGGCTGTGGAAGGGCTGCCAAGGGAAGGCGAGGGCCAGCAACACCTGGGACTCCTGGCACCTTTCGTGTGGGAGCAGTCGCTGGACGTTCGCCATTTCGGAGCTGGATTCTGCGGCAGCGCCGAGAGCGAGCAAGGCACGAACGTCGGCACCCTCAGCTGGCTGGCAAGCCCGCAGCCCCAGCGTCTGTGGGGCTGTGGAAGGGCTGCCAAGGGAAGGCGAGGGCCAGCAACACCTGGCAGTCCTGGCACCTTTCGTGTGGGAGCAGTCGCTGGACGTTCGCCATTTCGGAGCTGGATTCTGCGGCACCGACGAGAGCGAGCAAGGCACGAACGTCGGCACCCTGAGCTGGCTGGCAAGCCCGGAGCCCCAGCGTCTGTGGGGCTGTGGAAGGGCTGCCAAGGGAAGGCGAGGGCCAGCAACACCTGGGACTCCTGGCACCTTTCGTGTGGGAGCAGTCGCTGGACGTTCGCCATTTCGGAGCTGGATTCTGCGGCACCACCGAGAGCGAGCAAGGCACGAACGTCGGCACCCTGAGCTGGCTGGCAAGCCCGCAGCCCCAGTGTCTGTGGAACTGTGGAAGGGCTGCCAAGGGAAGGCGAGGGCCAGCAACACCTGGGACTCCTGGCACCTTTCGTGTGGGAGCAGTCGCTGGACGTTCGCCATTTCGGAGCTGGATTCTGCGGCACCGCCGAGAGCGAGCAAGGCACGAACGTCGGCACCCTGAGCTGGCTGGCAAGCCCGCAGCCCCAGCGTCTGTGGGGCTGTGGAAGGGCTGCCAAGGGAAGGCGAGGGCCAGCAACACCTGGGACTCCTGGCACCTTTCGTGTGGGAGCAGTCGCTGGACGTTCGCCATTTCGGAGCTGGTTTCTGCGGCACCGCCGAGAGCGAGCAAGGCACGAACGTCGGCACCCTCAGCTGGCTGGCAAGCCCGGAGCCCCAGCGTCTGTGGGGCTGTGGAAGGGCTGCCAAGGGAAGGCGAGGGCCAGCAACACCTGGGACTCCTGGCACCTTTCGTGTGGGAGCAGTCGCTGGACGTTCGCCATTTCGGAGCTGGATTCTGCAGCACCGCCGAGAGCGAGCAAGGCACGAACGTCGGCACCATGAGCTGGCTGGCAAGCCCGCAGCCCCAGCGTCTGTGGGGCTGTGGAAGGGCTGCCAAGGGAAGGCGAGGGCCAGCAACACCTGGGACTCCTGGCACCTTTCGTGTGGGAGCAGTCGCTGGACGTTCGCCATTTCGGAGCTGGATTCTGCGGCACCGACGAGAGCGAGCAAGGCACGAACGTCGGCACCCTGAGCTGGCTGGCAAGCCCGCAGCCCCAGTGTCTGTGGGGCTGTGGAAGGGCTGCCAAGGGAAGGCGAGGGCCAGCAACACCTGGGACTCCTGGCAGCTTTCGTGTGGGAGCAGTCGCTGGACGTTCGCCATTTCGGAGCTGGATTCTGCGGCACCGACGAGAGCGAGCAAGGCACGAACGTCGGCACCCTGAGCTGGCTGGCAAGCCCGGAGCCCCAGTGTCTGTGGAGCTGCGGAAAGGCTGCCAAGGGAAGGCGAGGGCCAGCAACACCTGGGACTCCTGGCACCTTTCGTGTGGGAGCAGTCGCTGGACGTTCGCCATTTCGGAGCTGGATTCTGCGGCATCGCCAAGAGCGAGCAAGGCACGAACGTCGGCACCCTGAGCTGGCTGGCAAGCCCGGAGCCCCAGCGTCTGTGGGGCTGTGGAAGGGCTGCCAAGGGAAGGCGAGGGCCAGCAACACCTGGGACTCCTGGCACCTTTCGTGTGGGAGCAGTCGCTGGACGTTCGCCATTTCGGAGCTGGATTCTGCGGCACCGACGAGAGCAAGCAAGGCACGAACGTCGGCACCCTGAGCTGGCTGGCAAGCCCGGAGCCCCAGCGTCTGTGGGGCTGTGGAAGGGCTGCCAAGGGAAGGCGAGGGCCAGCAACACCTGGGACTCCTGGCACCTTTCGTGTGGGAGCAGTTGCTGGACGTTCGCCATTTCGGAGCTGGATTCTGCGGCACCGATGAGAGCGAGCAAGGCACGAACGTCGGCACCCTGAGCTGGCTGGCAAGCCCGGAGCCCCAGCGTCTGTGGGGCTGTGGAAGGGCTGCCAAGGGAAGGCGAGGGCCAGCAACACCTGGGACTCCTGGCACCTTTCGTGTGGGAGCAGTCGCTGGACGTTCGCCATTTCGGAGCTGGATTCTGCGGCACCGACGAGAGCGAGCAAGGCACGAACGTCGGCACCCTCAGCTGGCTGGCAAGCCCGGAGCCCCAGCGTCTGTGGGGCTGTGGAAGGGCTGCCAAGGGAAGGCGAGGGCCAGCAACACCTGGGACTCCTGGCACCTTTCATGTGGGAGCAGTCGCTGGACGTTCGCCATTTCGGAGCTGGATTCTGCGGCACCGCCGAGAGCGAGCAAGGCACGAACGTCGGCACCCTGAGCTGGCTGGCAAGCCCGCAGCCCCAGCGTCTCTGGGGCTGTGGAAGGGCTGCCAAGGGAAGGCGAGGGCCAGCAACACCTGGGACTCCTGGCACCTTTCGTGTGGGAGCAGTCGCTGGACGTTCGCCATTTCGGAGCTGGATTCTGCGGCACCGCCGAGAGCGAGCAAGGCACGAACGTCGGCACCCTCAGCTGGCTGGCAAGCCCGGAGCCCCAGCGTCTGTGGGGCTGTGGAAGGGCTGCCAAGGGAAGGCGAGGGCCAGCAACACCTGGGACTCCTGGCACCTTTCGTGTGGGAGCAGTCGCTGGACGTTCGCCATTTCGGAGCTGGATTCTGCGGCACCGACGAGAGCGAGCAAGGCACGAACGTCGGCACCCTCAGCTGGCTGGCAAGCCCGGAGCCCCAGCGTCTGTGGGGCTGTGGAAGGGCTGCCAAGGGAAGGCGAGGACCAGCAACACCTGGGACTCCTGGCACCTTTCGTGTGGGAGCAGTCGCTGGACGTTCGCCATTTCGGAGCTGGATTCTGCGGCACCGCCGAGAGCGAGCAAGGCACGAACGTCGGCACCCTGAGCTGGCTGGCAAGCCCGCAGCCCCAGCGTCTGTGGGGCTGTGGAAGGGCTGCCAAGGGAAGGCGAGGGCCAGCAACACCTGGGACTCCTGGCACCTTTCGTGTGGGAGCAGTCGCTGGACGTTCGCCATTTCGGAGCTGGATTCTGCGGCACCGCCGAGAGCAAGCAAGGCACGAACGTCGACACCCTGAGCTGGCTGGCAAGCCCGCAGCCCCAGTGTCTGTGGGGCTGTGGAAGGGCTGCCAAGGGAAGGCGAGGGCCAGCAACACCTGGGACTCCTGGCACCTTTCGTGTGGGAGCAGTCGCTGGACGTTCGCCATTTCGGAGCTGGATTCTGCGGCACCGCCGAGAGCGAGCAAGGCACGAACGTCGGCACCCTGAGCTGGCTGGCAAGCCCGGAGCCCCAGCGTCTGTGGGGCTGTGGAAGGGCTGCCAAGGGAAGGCGAGGGCCAGCAACACCTGGGACTCCTGGCACCTTTCGTGTGGGAGCAGTCGCTGGACGTTCGCCATTTCGGAGCTGGATTCTGCGGCACCGCCGAGAGCGAGCAAGGCACGAACGTCGGCACCCTGAGCTGGCTGGCAAGCCCGGAGCCCCAGCGTCTGTGGGGCTGTGGAAGGGCTGCCAAGGGAAGGCGAGGGCCAGCAACACCTGGGACTCCTGGCACCTTTCGTGTGGGAGCAGTCGCTGGACGTTCGCCATTTCGGAGCTGGATTCTGCGGCATCGCCGAGAGCGAGCAAGGCACGAACGTCGGCACCCTGAGCTGGCTGGCAAGCCCGGAGCCCCAGCGTCTGTGGGGCTGTGGAAGGGCTGCCAAGGGAAGGCGAGGGCCAGCAACACCTGGGAGTCCTGGCACCTTTCGTGTGGGAGCAGTCGCTGGACGTTCGCCATTTCGGAGCTGGATTCTGCGGCACCGCCGAGAGCGAGCAAGGCACGAACGTCGGCACCCTGAGCTGGCTGGCAAGCCCGGAGCCCCAGCGTCTGTGGGGCTGTGGAAGGGCTGCCAAGGGAAGGCGAGGGCCAGCAACACCTGGGACTCCTGGCACCTTTCGTGTGGGAGCAGTCGCTGGACGTTCGCCATTTCGGAGCTGGATTCTGCGGCACCGCCGAGAGCGAGCAAGGCACGAACGTCGGCACCCTGAGCTGGCTGGCAAGCCCGGAGCCCCAGCGTCTGTGGGGCTGTGGAAGGGCTGCCAAGGGAAGGCGAGGGCCAGCAACACCTGGGACTCCTGGCACCTTTCGTGTGGGAGCAGTCGCTGGACGTTCGCCATTTCGGAGCTGGATTCTGCGGCACCGCCGAGAGCAAGCAAGGCACGAACGTCGGCACCCTCAGCTGGCTGGCAAGCCCGGAGCCCCAGCGTCTGTGGGGCTGTGGAAGGGCTGCCAAGGGAAGGCGAGGGCCAGCAACACCTGGGACTCCTGGCACCTTTCGTGTGGGAGCAGTCGCTGGACGTTCGCCATTTCGGAGCTGGATTCTGCGGCACCGCCGAGAGCGAGCAAGGCACGAACGTCGGCACCCTGAGCTGGCTGGCAAGCCCGCAGCCCCAGCGTCTGTGGGGCTGTGGAAGGGCTGCCAAGGGAAGGCGAGGGCCAGCAACACCTGGGACTCCTGGCACCTTTCGTGTGGGAGCAGTCGCTGGACGTTCGCCATTTCGGAGCTGGATTCTGCGGCACCGCCGAGAGCGAGCAAGGCACGAACGTCGGCACCCTCAGCTGGCTGGCAAGCCCGCAGCCCCAGTCTCTGTGGGGCTGTGGAAGGGCTGCCAAGGGAAGGCGAGGGCCAGCAACACCTGGGAGGCCTGGCACCTTTCGTGTGGGAGCAGTCGCTGGACGTTCGCCATTTCGGAGCTGGATTCTGCGGCAGCGCCGAGAGCGAGCAAGGCACGAACGTCGGCCCCTTGAGCTGGCTGGCAAGCCCGGAGCCCCAGCGTCTGTGGGGCTGTGGAAGGGCTGCCAAGGGAAGGCGAGGGCCAGCAACACCTGGGACTCCTGGCACCTTTCGTGTGGGAGCAGTCGCTGGACGTTCGCCATTTCGGAGCTGGATTCTGCGGCACCGCCGAGAGCGAGCAAGGCACAAACGTCGGCACCCTGAGCTGGCTGGCAAGCCCGCAGCCCCAGCGTCTGTGGGGCTGTGGAAGGGCTGCCAAGGGAAGGCGAGGGCCAGCAACACCTGGGACTCCTGGCACCTTTCGTGTGGGAGCAGTCGCTGGACGTTCGCCATTTCGGAGCTGGATTCTGCGGCACCCCCGAGAGCGAGCAAGGCACGAACGTCGGCACCCTGAGCTGGCTGGCAAGCCCGGAGCCCCAGCGTCTGTGGGGCTGCGGAAGGGCTGCCAAGGGAAGGCGAGGGCCAGCAACACCTAGGACTCCTGGCACCTTTCGTGTGGGAACAGTCGCTGGACGTTCGCCATTTCGGAGCTGGATTCTGCGGCACCGCCGAGAGCGAGCAAGGCACGAACGTCGGCACCCTGAGCTGGCTGGCAAGCCCGGAGCCCCAGCGTCTGTGGGGCTGTGGAAGGGCTGCCAAGGGAAGGCGAGGGCCAGCAACACCTGGGACTCCTGGCACCTTTCGTGTGGGAGCAGTCGCTGGACGTTCGCCATTTCGGAGCTGGATTCTGCGGCACCCCCGAGAGCGAGCAAGGCACGAACGTCGGCACCCTGAGCTGGCTGGCAAGCCAGGAGCCCCAGCGTCTGTGGGGCTGCGGAAAGGCTGCCAAGGGAAGGCGAGGGCCAGCAACACCTAGGACTCCTGGCACCTTTCGTGTGGGAACAGTCGCTGGACGTTCGCCATTTCGGAGCTGGATTCTGCGGCACCGACGAGAGCGAGCAAGGCACGAACGTCGGCACCCTGAGCTGGCTGGCAAGCCCGGAGCCCCAGCGTCTGTGGGGCTGTGGAAGGGCTGCCAAGGGAAGGCGAGGGCCAGCAACACCTGGCAGTCCTGGCACCTTTCGTGTGGGAGCAGTCGCTGGACGTTCGCCATTTCGGAGCTGGATTCTGCGGCACCGCCGAGAGCGAGCAAGGCACGAACGTCGGCACCCTGAGCTGGCTGGCAAGCCCGCAGCCCCAGCGTCTGTGGGGCTGTGGAAGGGCTGCCAAGGGAAGGCGAGGGCCAGCAACACCTGGGACTCCTGGCACCTTTCGTGTGGGAGCAGTCGCTGGACGTTCGCCATTTCGGAGCTGGTTTCTGCGGCACCGCCGAGAGCGAGCAAGGCACGAACGTCGGCACCCTCAGCTGGCTGGCAAGCCCGGAGCCCCAGCGTCTGTGGGGCTGTGGAAGGGCTGCCAAGGGAAGGCGAGGGCCAGCAACACCTGGGACTCCTGGCACCTTTCGTGTGGGAGCAGTCGCTGGACGTTCGCCATTTCGGAGCTGGATTCTGCAGCACCGCCGAGAGCGAGCAAGGCACGAACGTCGGCACCATGAGCTGGCTGGCAAGCCCGCAGCCCCAGCGTCTGTGGGGCTGTGGAAGGGCTGCCAAGGGAAGGCGAGGGCCAGCAACACCTGGGACTCCTGGCACCTTTCGTGTGGGAGCAGTCGCTGGACGTTCGCCATTTCGGAGCTGGATTCTGCGGCACCGCCGAGAGCGAGCAAGGCACGAACGTCGGCACCCTGAGCTGGCTGGCAAGCCCGCAGCCCCAGTGTCTGTGGGGCTGTGGAAGGGCTGCCAAGGGAAGGCGAGGGCCAGCAACACCTGGGACTCCTGGCACCTTTCGTGTGGGAGCAGTCGCTGGACGTTCGCCATTTCGGAGCTGGTTTCTGCGGCACCGCCGAGAGCGAGCAAGGCACGAACGTCGGCACCCTCAGCTGGCTGGCAAGCCCGGAGCCCCAGCGTCTGTGGGGCTGTGGAAGGGCTGCCAAGGGAAGGCGAGGGCCAGCAACACCTGGGACTCCTGGCACCTTTCGTGTGGGAGCAGTCGCTGGACGTTCGCCATTTCGGAGCTGGATTCTGCAGCACCGCCGAGAGCGAGCAAGGCACGAACGTCGGCACCATGAGCTGGCTGGCAAGCCCGCAGCCCCAGCGTCTGTGGGGCTGTGGAAGGGCTGCCAAGGGAAGGCGAGGGCCAGCAACACCTGGGACTCCTGGCACCTTTCGTGTGTGAGCAGTCGCTGGACGTTCGCCATTTCGGAGCTGGATTCTGCGGCACCGACGAGAGCGAGCAAGGCACGAACGTCGGCACCCTGAGCTGGCTGGCAAGCCCGCAGCCCCAGTGTCTGTGGGGCTGTGGAAGGGCTGCCAAGGGAAGGCGAGGGCCAGCAACACCTGGGACTCCTGGCACCTTTCGTGTGGGAGCAGTCGCTGGACGTTCGCCATTTCGGAGCTGGATTCTGCGGCACCGACGAGAGCGAGCAAGGCACGAACGTCGGCACCCTGAGCTGGCTGGCAAGCCCGGAGCCCCAGTGTCTGTGGAGCTGCGGAAAGGCTGCCAAGGGAAGGCGAGGGCCAGCAACACCTGGGACTCCTGGCACCTTTCGTGTGGGAGCAGTCGCTGGACGTTCGCCATTTCGGAGCTGGATTCTGCGGCATCGCCGAGAGCGAGCAAGGCACGAACGTCGGCACCCTGAGCTGGCTGGCAAGCCCGGAGCCCCAGCGTCTGTGGGGCTGTGGAAGGGCTGCCAAGGGAAGGCGAGGGCCAGCAACACCTGGGACTCCTGGCACCTTTCGTGTGGGAGCAGTCGCTGGACGTTCGCCATTTCGGAGCTGGATTCTGCGGCACCGACGAGAGCAAGCAAGGCACGAACGTCGGCACCCTGAGCTGGCTGGCAAGCCCGGAGCCCCAGCGTCTGTGGGGCTGTGGAAGGGCTGCCAAGGGAAGGCGAGGGCCAGCAACACCTGGGACTCCTGGCACCTTTCGTGTGGGAGCAGTTGCTGGACGTTCGCCATTTCGGAGCTGGATTCTGCGGCACCGATGAGAGCGAGCAAGGCACGAACGTCGGCACCCTGAGCTGGCTGGCAAGCCCGGAGCCCCAGCGTCTGTGGGGCTGTGGAAGGGCTGCAAAGGGAAGGCGAGGGACAGCAACACCTGGGACTCCTGGCACCTTTCGTGTGGGAGCAGTCGCTGGACGTTCGCCATTTCGGAGCTGGATTCTGCGGCACCGACGAGAGCGAGCAAGGCACGAACGTCGGCACCCTCAGCTGGCTGGCAAGCCCGGAGCCCCAGCGTCTGTGGGGCTGTGGAAGGGCTGCCAAGGGAAGGCGAGGGCCAGCAACACCTGGGACTCCTGGCACCTTTCATGTGGGAGCAGTCGCTGGACGTTCGCCATTTCGGAGCTGGATTCTGCGGCACCGCCGAGAGCGAGCAAGGCACGAACGTCGGCACCCTGAGCTGGCTGGCAAGCCCGCAGCCCCAGCGTCTCTGGGGCTGTGGAAGGGCTGCCAAGGGAAGGCGAGGGCCAGCAACACCTGGGACTCCTGGCACCTTTCGTGTGGGAGCAGTCGCTGGACGTTCGCCATTTCGGAGCTGGATTCTGCGGCACCGCCGAGAGCGAGCAAGGCACGAACGTCGGCACCCTCAGCTGGCTGGCAAGCCCGGAGCCCCAGCGTCTGTGGGGCTGTGGAAGGGCTGCCAAGGGAAGGCGAGGGCCAGCAACACCTGGGACTCCTGGCACCTTTCGTGTGGGAGCAGTCGCTGGACGTTCGCCATTTCGGAGCTGGATTCTGCGGCACCGCCGAGAGCGAGCAAGGCACGAACGTCGGCACCCTCAGCTGGCTGGCAAGCCCGGAGCCCCAGCGTCTGTGGGGCTGTGGAAGGGCTGCCAAGGGAAGGCGAGGACCAGCAACACCTGGGACTCCTGGCACCTTTCGTGTGGGAGCAGTCGCTGGACGTTCGCCATTTCGGAGCTGGATTCTGCGGCACCGCCGAGAGCGAGCAAGGCACGAACGTCGGCACCCTGAGCTGGCTGGCAAGCCCGCAGCCCCAGCGTCTGTGGGGCTGTGGAAGGGCTGCCAAGGGAAGGCGAGGGCCAGCAACACCTGGGACTCCTGGCACCTTTCGTGTGGGAGCAGTCGCTGGACGTTCGCCATTTCGGAGCTGGATTCTGCGGCACCGCCGAGAGCAAGCAAGGCACGAACGTCGACACCCTGAGCTGGCTGGCAAGCCCGCAGCCCCAGTGTCTGTGGGGCTGTGGAAGGGCTGCCAAGGGAAGGCGAGGGCCAGCAACACCTGGGACTCCTGGCACCTTTCGTGTGGGAGCAGTCGCTGGACGTTCGCCATTTCGGAGCTGGATTCTGCGGCACCGCCGAGAGCGAGCAAGGCACGAACGTCGGCACCCTGAGCTGGCTGGCAAGCCCGGAGCCCCAGCGTCTGTGGGGCTGTGGAAGGGCTGCCAAGGGAAGGCGAGGGCCAGCAACACCTGGGACTCCTGGCACCTTTCGTGTGGGAGCAGTCGCTGGACGTTCGCCATTTCGGAGCTGGATTCTGCGGCACCGCCGAGAGCGAGCAAGGCACGAACGTCGGCACCCTGAGCTGGCTGGCAAGCCCGCAGCCCCAGCGTCTGTGGGGCTGTGGAAGGGCTGCCAAGGGAAGGCGAGGGCCAGCAACACCTGGGACTCCTGGCACCTTTCGTGTGGGAGCAGTCGCTGGACGTTCGCCATTTCGGAGCTGGATTCTGCGGCATCGCCGAGAGCGAGCAAGGCACGAACGTCGGCACCCTCAGCTGGCTGGCAAGCCCGGAGCCCCAGCGTCTGTGGGGCTGTGGAAGGGCTGCCAAGGGAAGGCGAGGGCCAGCAACACCTGGGACTCCTGGCACCTTTCGTGTGGGAGCAGTCGCTGGACGTTCGCCATTTCGGAGCTGGATTCTGCGGCACCGCCGAGAGCGAGCAAGGCACGAACGTCGGCACCCTGAGCTGGCTGGCAAGCCCGCAGCCCCAGCGTCTGTGGGGCTGTGGAAGGGCTGCCAAGGGAAGGCGAGGGCCAGCAACACCTGGGACTCCTGGCACCTTTCGTGTGGGAGCAGTCGCTGGACGTTCGCCATTTCGGAGCTGGATTCTGCGGCACCGCCGAGAGCGAGCAAGGCACGAACGTCGGCACCCTCAGCTGGCTGGCAAGCCCGGAGCCCCAGCGTCTGTGGGGCTGTGGAAGGGCTGCCAAGGGAAGGCGAGGGCCAGCAACACCTGGGACTCCTGGCACCTTTCGTGTGGGAGCAGTCGCTGGACGTTCGCCATTTCGGAGCTGGATTCTGCGGCACCGCCGAGAGCAAGCAAGGCACGAACGTCGGCACCCTCAGCTGGCTGGCAAGCCCGGAGCCCCAGCGTCTGTGGGGCTGTGGAAGGGCTGCCAAGGGAAGGCGAGGGCCAGCAACACCTGGGACTCCTGGCACCTTTCGTGTGGGAGCAGTCGCTGGACGTTCGCCATTTCGGAGCTGGATTCTGCGGCACCGCCGAGAGCGAGCAAGGCACGAACGTCGGCACCCTGAGCTGGCTGGCAAGCCCGCAGCCCCAGCGTCTGTGGGGCTGTGGAAGGGCTGCCAAGGGAAGGCGAGGGCCAGCAACACCTGGCAGTCCTGGCACCTTTCGTGTGGGAGCAGTCGCTGGACGTTCGCCATTTCGGAGCTGGATTCTGCGGCACCGCCGAGAGCGAGCAAGGCACGAACGTCGGCACCCTGAGCTGGCTGGCAAGCCCGCAGCCCCAGCGTCTGTGGGGCTGTGGAAGGGCTGCCAAGGGAAGGCGAGGGCCAGCAACACCTGGGACTCCTGGCACCTTTCGTGTGGGAGCAGTCGCTGGACGTTCGCCATTTCGGAGCTGGATTCTGCGGCACCGCCGAGAGCGAGCAAGGCACGAACGTCGGCACCCTCAGCTGGCTGGCAAGCCCGCAGCCCCAGTCTCTGTGGGGCTGTGGAAGGGCTGCCAAGGGAAGGCGAGGGCCAGCAACACCTGGCAGTCCTGGCACCTTTCGTGTGGGAGCAGTCGCTGGACGTTCGCCATTTCGGAGCTGGATTCTGCGGCAGCGCCGAGAGCGAGCAAGGCACGAACGTCGGCCCCTTGAGCTGGCTGGCAAGCCCGGAGCCCCAGCGTCTGTGGGGCTGTGGAAGGGCTGCCAAGGGAAGGCGAGGGCCAGCAACACCTGGGACTCCTGGCACCTTTCGTGTGGGAGCAGTCGCTGGACGTTCGCCATTTCGGAGCTGGATTCTGCGGCACCGCCGAGAGCGAGCAAGGCACAAACGTCGGCACCCTGAGCTGGCTGGCAAGCCCGCAGCCCCAGCGTCTGTGGGGCTGTGGAAGGGCTGCCAAGGGAAGGCGAGGGCCAGCAACACCTGGGACTCCTGGCACCTTTCGTGTGGGAGCAGTCGCTGGACGTTCGCCATTTCGGAGCTGGATTCTGCGGCACCCCCGAGAGCGAGCAAGGCACGAACGTCGGCACCCTGAGCTGGCTGGCAAGCCCGGAGCCCCAGCGTCTGTGGGGCTGCGGAAGGGCTGCCAAGGGAAGGCGAGGGCCAGCAACACCTAGGACTCCTGGCACCTTTCGTGTGGGAACAGTCGCTGGACGTTCGCCATTTCGGAGCTGGATTCTGCGGCACCGACGAGAGCGAGCAAGGCACGAACGTCGGCACCCTGAGCTGGCTGGCAAGCCCGGAGCCCCAGCGTCTGTGGGGCTGTGGAAGGGCTGCCAAGGGAAGGCGAGGGCCAGCAACACCTGGGACTCCTGGCACCTTTCGTGTGGGAGCAGTCGCTGGACGTTCGCCATTTCGGAGCTGGATTCTGCGGCACCCCCGAGAGCGAGCAAGGCACGAACGTCGGCACCCTGAGCTGGCTGGCAAGCCAGGAGCCCCAGCGTCTGTGGGGCTGCGGAAAGGCTGCCAAGGGAAGGCGAGGGCCAGCAACACCTAGGACTCCTGGCACCTTTCGTGTGGGAACAGTCGCTGGACGTTCGCCATTTCGGAGCTGGATTCTGCGGCACCGACGAGAGCGAGCAAGGCACGAACGTCGGCACCCTGAGCTGGCTGGCAAGCCCGGAGCCCCAGCGTCTGTGGGGCTGTGGAAGGGCTGCCAAGGGAAGGCGAGGGCCAGCAACACCTGGCAGTCCTGGCACCTTTCGTGTGGGAGCAGTCGCTGGACGTTCGCCATTTCGGAGCTGGATTCTGCGGCACCGCCGAGAGCGAGCAAGGCACGAACGTCGGCACCCTGAGCTGGCTGGCAAGCCCGCAGCCCCAGCGTCTGTGGGGCTGTGGAAGGGCTGCCAAGGGAAGGCGAGGGCCAGCAACACCTGGGACTCCTGGCACCTTTCGTGTGGGAGCAGTCGCTGGACGTTCGCCATTTCGGAGCTGGATTCTGCGGCACCGCCGAGAGCGAGCAAGGCACGAACGTCGGCACCCTCAGCTGGCTGGCAAGCCCGGAGCCCCAGCGTCTGTGGGGCTGTGGAAGGGCTGCAAGGGAAGGCGAGGGCCAGCAACACCTGGGACTCCTGGCACCTTTCGTGTGGGAGCAGTCGCTGGACGTTCGCCATTTCGGAGCTGGATTCTGCGGCACCGCCGAGAGCAAGCAAGGCACGAACGTCGGCACCCTCAGCTGGCTGGCAAGCCCGGAGCCCCAGCGTCTGTGGGGCTGTGGAAGGGCTGCCAAGGGAAGGCGAGGGCCAGCAACACCTGGGACTCCTGGCACCTTTCGTGTGGGAGCAGTCGCTGGACGTTCGCCATTTCGGAGCTGGATTCTGCGGCACCGCCGAGAGCGAGCAAGGCACGAACGTCGGCACCCTGAGCTGGCTGGCAAGCCCGCAGCCCCAGCGTCTGTGGGGCTGTGGAAGGGCTGCCAAGGGAAGGCGAGGGCCAGCAACACCTGGCAGTCCTGGCACCTTTCGTGTGGGAGCAGTCGCTGGACGTTCGCCATTTCGGAGCTGGATTCTGCGGCACCGCCGAGAGCGAGCAAGGCACGAACGTCGGCACCCTGAGCTGGCTGGCAAGCCCGCAGCCCCAGCGTCTGTGGGGCTGTGGAAGGGCTGCCAAGGGAAGGCGAGGGCCAGCAACACCTGGGACTCCTGGCACCTTTCGTGTGGGAGCAGTCGCTGGACGTTCGCCATTTCGGAGCTGGATTCTGCGGCACCGCCGAGAGCGAGCAAGGCACGAACGTCGGCACCCTCAGCTGGCTGGCAAGCCCGCAGCCCCAGTCTCTGTGGGGCTGTGGAAGGGCTGCCAAGGGAAGGCGAGGGCCAGCAACACCTGGGAGGCCTGGCACCTTTCGTGTGGGAGCAGTCGCTGGACGTTCGCCATTTCGGAGCTGGATTCTGCGGCAGCGCCGAGAGCGAGCAAGGCACGAACGTCGGCCCCTTGAGCTGGCTGGCAAGCCCGGAGCCCCAGCGTCTGTGGGGCTGTGGAAGGGCTGCCAAGGGAAGGCGAGGGCCAGCAACACCTGGGACTCCTGGCACCTTTCGTGTGGGAGCAGTCGCTGGACGTTCGCCATTTCGGAGCTGGATTCTGCGGCACCGCCGAGAGCGAGCAAGGCACAAACGTCGGCACCCTGAGCTGGCTGGCAAGCCCGCAGCCCCAGCGTCTGTGGGGCTGTGGAAGGGCTGCCAAGGGAAGGCGAGGGCCAGCAACACCTGGGACTCCTGGCACCTTTCGTGTGGGAGCAGTCGCTGGACGTTCGCCATTTCGGAGCTGGATTCTGCGGCACCCCCGAGAGCGAGCAAGGCACGAACGTCGGCACCCTGAGCTGGCTGGCAAGCCCGGAGCCCCAGCGTCTGTGGGGCTGCGGAAGGGCTGCCAAGGGAAGGCGAGGGCCAGCAACACCTAGGACTCCTGGCACCTTTCGTGTGGGAACAGTCGCTGGACGTTCGCCATTTCGGAGCTGGATTCTGCGGCACCGACGAGAGCGAGCAAGGCACGAACGTCGGCACCCTGAGCTGGCTGGCAAGCCCGGAGCCCCAGCGTCTGTGGGGCTGTGGAAGGGCTGCCAAGGGAAGGCGAGGGCCAGCAACACCTGGGACTCCTGGCACCTTTCGTGTGGGAGCAGTCGCTGGACGTTCGCCATTTCGGAGCTGGATTCTGCGGCACCCCCGAGAGCGAGCAAGGCACGAACGTCGGCACCCTGAGCTGGCTGGCAAGCCAGGAGCCCCAGCGTCTGTGGGGCTGCGGAAAGGCTGCCAAGGGAAGGCGAGGGCCAGCAACACCTAGGACTCCTGGCACCTTTCGTGTGGGAACAGTCGCTGGACGTTCGCCATTTCGGAGCTGGATTCTGCGGCACCGACGAGAGCGAGCAAGGCACGAACGTCGGCACCCTGAGCTGGCTGGCAAGCCCGGAGCCCCAGCGTCTGTGGGGCTGTGGAAGGGCTGCCAAGGGAAGGCGAGGGCCAGCAACACCTGGCAGTCCTGGCACCTTTCGTGTGGGAGCAGTCGCTGGACGTTCGCCATTTCGGAGCTGGATTCTGCGGCACCGCCGAGAGCGAGCAAGGCACGAACGTCGGCACCCTGAGCTGGCTGGCAAGCCCGCAGCCCCAGCGTCTGTGGGGCTGTGGAAGGGCTGCCAAGGGAAGGCGAGGGCCAGCAACACCTGGGACTCCTGGCACCTTTCGTGTGGGAGCAGTCGCTGGACGTTCGCCATTTCGGAGCTGGATTCTGCGGCACCGCCGAGAGCGAGCAAGGCACGAACGTCGGCACCCTGAGCTGGCTGGCAAGCCCGCAGCCCCAGTGTCTGTGGGGCTGTGGAAGGGCTGCCAAGGGAAGGCGAGGGCCAGCAACACCTGGGACTCCTGGCACCTTTCGTGTGGGAGCAGTCGCTGGACGTTCGCCATTTCGGAGCTGGATTCTGCGGCACCGCCGAGAGCGAGCAAGGCACGAACGTCGGCACCCTCAGCTGGCTGGCAAGCCCGGAGCCCCAGCGTCTGTGGGGCTGTGGAAGGGCTGCCAAGGGAAGGCGAGGGCCAGCAACACCTGGGACTCCTGGCACCTTTCGTGTGGGAGCAGTCGCTGGACGTTCGCCATTTCGGAGCTGGATTCTGCGGCACCGCCGAGAGCGAGCAAGGCACGAACGTCGGCACCCTCAGCTGGCTGGCAAGCCCGGAGCCCCAGCGTCTGTGGGGCTGCGGAAAGGCTGCCAAGGGAAGGCGAGGGCCAGCAACACCTGGGACTCCTGGCACCTTTCGTGTGGGAACAGTCGCTGGACGTTCGCCATTTCGGAGCTGGATTCTGCGGCACCGCCGAGAGCGAGCAAGGCACGAACGTCGGCACCCTGAGCTGGCTGGCAAGCCCGCAGCCCCAGTCTCTGTGGGGCTGTGGAAGGGCTGCCAAGGGAAGGCGAGGGCCAGCAACACCTGGGACTCCTGGCACCTTTCGTGTGGGAGCAGTCGCTGGACGTTCGCCATTTCGGAGCTGGATTCTGCGGCACCGCCGAGAGCGAGCAAGGCACGAACGTCGGCACCCTGAGCTGGCTGGCAAGCCCGCAGCCCCAGTCTCTGTGGGGCTGTGGAAGGGCTGCCAAGGGAAGGCGAGGGCCAGCAACACCTGGGACTCCTGGCACCTTTCGTGTGGGAGCAGTCGCTGGACGTTCGCCATTTCGGAGCTGGATTCTGCGGCACCGACGAGAGCGAGCAAGGCACGAACGTCGGCACCCTGAGCTGGCTGGCAAGCCCGGAGCCCCAGCGTCTGTGGGGCTGTGGAAGGGCTGCCAAGGGAAGGCGAGGGCCAGCAACACCTGGGACTCCTGGCACCTTTCGTGTGGGAGCAGTCGCTGGACGTTCGCCATTTCGGAGCTGGATTCTGCGGCACCGCCGAGAGCGAGCAAGGCACGAACGTCGGCACCCTGAGCTGGCTGGCAAGCCCGCAGCCCCAGTCTCTGTGGGGCTGTGGAAGGGCTGCCAAGGGAAGGCGAGGGCCAGCAACACCTGGGACTCCTGGCACCTTTCGTGTGGGAGCAGTCGCTGGACGTTCGCCATTTCGGAGCTGGATTCTGCGGCACCGACGAGAGCGAGCAAGGCACGAACGTCGGCACCCTCAGCTGGCTGGCAAGCCCGGAGCCCCAGCGTCTGTGGGGCTGTGGAAGGGCTGCCAAGGGAAGGCGAGGGCCAACATCACCTGGGACTCCTGGCACCTTTCGTGTGGGAGCAGTCGCTGGACGTTCGCCATTTCGGAGCTGGATTCTGCGGCACCGCCGAGAGCGAGCAAGGCACGAACGTCGGCACCCTGAGCTGGCTGGCAAGCCCGCAGCCCCAGCGTCTGTGGGGCTGTGGAAGGGCTGCCAAGGGAAGGCGAGGGCCAGCAACACCTGGGACTCCTGGCACCTTTCGTGTGGGAGCAGTCGCTAGACGTTCGCCATTTCGGAGCTGGATTCTGCAGCACCGCCGAGAGCGAGCAAGGCACGAACGTCGGCACCATGAGCTGGCTGGCAAGCCCGCAGCCCCAGTCTCTGTGGGGCTGTGGAAGGGCTGCCAAGGGAAGGCGAGGGCCAGCAACACCTGGGACTCCTGGCACCTTTCGTGTGGGAGCAGTCGCTGGACGTTCGCCATTTCGGAGCTGGATTCTGCGGCACCGCCGAGAGCGAGCAAGGCACGAACGTCGGCACCCTCAGCTGGCTGGCAAGCCCGGAGCCCCAGCGTCTGTGGGGCTGCGGAAAGGCTGCCAAGGGAAGGCGAGGGCCAGCAACACCTGGGACTCCTGGCACCTTTCGTGTGGGAGCAGTCGCTGGACGTTCGCCATTTCGGAGCTGGATTCTGCGGCACCGCCGAGAGCGAGCAAGGCACGAACGTCGGCACCCTGAGCTGGCTGGCAAGCCCGGAGCCCCAGCGTCTGTGGGGCTGTGGAAGGGCTGCCAAGGGAAGGCGAGGGCCAGCAACACCTGGGACTCCTGGCACCTTTCGTGTGGGAGCAGTCGCTGGACGTTCGCCATTTCGGAGCTGGATTCTGCGGCACCGCCGAGAGCGAGCAAGGCACGAACGTCGGCACCCTGAGCTGGCTGGCAAGCCCGCAGCCCCAGCGTCTGTGGGGCTGTGGAAGGGCTGCCAAGGGAAGGCGAGGGCCAGCAACACCTGGGACTCCTGGCACCTTTCGTGTGGGAGCAGTCGCTGGACGTTCGCCATTTCGGAGCTGGATTCTGCGGCACCGACGAGAGCGAGCAAGGCACGAACGTCGGCACCCTGAGCTGGCTGGCAAGCCCGGAGCCCCAGCGTCTGTGGGGCTGTGGAAGGGCTGCCAAGGGAAGGCGAGGGCCAGCAACACCTGGGACTCCTGGCACCTTTCGTGTGGGAGCAGTCGCTGGACGTTCGCCATTTCGGAGCTGGATTCTGCGGCACCGCCGAGAGCGAGCAAGGCACGAACGTCGGCACCCTGAGCTGGCTGGCAAGCCCGCAGCCCCAGCGTCTGTGGGGCTGTGGAAGGGCTGCCAAGGGAAGGCGAGGGCCAGCAACACCTGGGACTCCTGGCACCTTTCGTGTGGGAGCAGTCGCTGGACGTTCGCCATTTCGGAGCTGGATTCTGCGGCACCGCCGAGAGCGAGCAAGGCACGAACGTCGGCACCCTGAGCTGGCTGGCAAGCCCGCAGCCCCAGTGTCTGTGGGGCTGTGGAAGGGCTGCCAAGGGAAGGCGAGGGCCAGCAACACCTGGGACTCCTGGCACCTTTCGTGTGGGAGCAGTCGCTGGACGTTCGCCATTTCGGAGCTGGATTCTGCGGCACCGCCGAGAGCGAGCAAGGCACGAACGTCGGCACCCTCAGCTGGCTGGCAAGCCCGGAGCCCCAGCGTCTGTGGGGCTGTGGAAGGGCTGCCAAGGGAAGGCGAGGGCCAGCAACACCTGGGACTCCTGGCACCTTTCGTGTGGGAGCAGTCGCTGGACGTTCGCCATTTCGGAGCTGGATTCTGCGGCACCGCCGAGAGCGAGCAAGGCACGAACGTCGGCACCCTCAGCTGGCTGGCAAGCCCGGAGCCCCAGTCTCTGTGGGGCTGTGGAAGGGCTGCCAAGGGAAGGCGAGGGCCAGCAACACCTGGGACTCCTGGCACCTTTCGTGTGGGAACAGTCGCTGGACGTTCGCCATTTCGGAGCTGGATTCTGCGGCACCGCCGAGAGCGAGCAAGGCACGAACGTCGGCACCCTGAGCTGGCTGGCAAGCCCGGAGCCCCAGCGTCTGTGGGGCTGTGGAAGGGCTGCCAAGGGAAGGCGAGGGCCAGCAACACCTGGGACTCCTGGCACCTTTCGTGTGGGAGCAGTCGCTGGACGTTCGCCATTTCGGAGCTGGATTCTGCGGCACCGCCGAGAGCGAGCAAGGCACGAACGTCGGCACCCTGAGCTGGCTGGCAAGCCCGCAGCCCCAGTCTCTGTGGGGCTGTGGAAGGGCTGCCAAGGGAAGGCGAGGGCCAGCAACACCTGGGACTCCTGGCACCTTTCGTGTGGGAGCAGTCGCTGGACGTTCGCCATTTCGGAGCTGGATTCTGCGGCACCGCCGAGAGCGAGCAAGGCACGAACGTCGGCACCCTGAGCTGGCTGGCAAGCCCGGAGCCCCAGCGTCTGTGGGGCTGTGGAAGGGCTGCCAAGGGAAGGCGAGGGCCAGCAACACCTGGGACTCCTGGCACCTTTCGTGTGGGAGCAGTCGCTGGACGTTCGCCATTTCGGAGCTGGATTCTGCGGCACCGCCGAGAGCGAGCAAGGCACGAACGTCGGCACCCTGAGCTGGCTGGCAAGCCCGCAGCCCCAGCGTCTGTGGGGCTGTGGAAGGGCTGCCAAGGGAAGGCGAGGGCCAGCAACACCTGGGACTCCTGGCACCTTTCGTGTGGGAGCAGTCGCTAGACGTTCGCCATTTCGGAGCTGGATTCTGCAGCACCGCCGAGAGCGAGCAAGGCACGAACGTCGGCACCATGAGCTGGCTGGCAAGCCCGCAGCCCCAGTGTCTGTGGGGCTGTGGAAGGGCTGCCAAGGGAAGGCGAGGGCCAGCAACACCTGGGACTCCTGGCACCTTTCGTGTGGGAGCAGTCGCTGGACGTTCGCCATTTCGGAGCTGGATTCTGCGGCACCGACGAGAGCGAGCAAGGCACGAACGTCGGCACCCTGAGCTGGCTGGCAAGCCCGGAGCCCCAGTGTCTGTGGGGCTGTGGAAGGGCTGCCAAGGGAAGGCGAGGGCCAGCAACACCTGGGACTCCTGGCACCTTTCGTGTGGGAGCAGTCGCTGGACGTTCGCCATTTCGGAGCTGGATTCTGCGGCACCGACGAGAGCGAGCAAGGCACGAACGTCGGCACCCTGAGCTGGCTGGCAAGCCCGGAGCCCCAGCGTCTGTGGGGCTGCGGAAAGGCTGCCAAGGGAAGGCGAGGGCCAGCAACACCTGGGACTCCTGGCACCTTTCGTGTGGGAACAGTCGCTGGACGTTCGCCATTTCGGAGCTGGATTCTGCGGCACCGCCGAGAGCGAGCAAGGCACGAACGTCGGCACCCTGAGCTGGCTGGCAAGCCCGGAGCCCCAGCGTCTGTGGGGCTGTGGAAGGGCTGCCAAGGGAAGGCGAGGGCCAGCAACACCTGGGACTCCTGGCACCTTTCGTGTGGGAGCAGTCGCTGGACGTTCGCCATTTCGGAGCTGGATTCTGCGGCACCGCCGAGAGCGAGCAAGGCACGAACGTCGGCACCCTGAGCTGGCTGGCAAGCCCGCAGCCCCAGCGTCTGTGGGGCTGTGGAAGGGCTGCCAAGGGAAGGCGAGGGCCAGCAACACCTGGGACTCCTGGCACCTTTCGTGTGGGAGCAGTCGCTGGACGTTCGCCATTTCGGAGCTGGATTCTGCGGCACCGCCGAGAGCGAGCAAGGCACGAACGTCGGCACCCTGAGCTGGCTGGCAAGCCCGGAGTCCCAGCGTCTGTGGGGCTGTGGAAGGGCTGCCAAGGGAAGGCGAGGGCCAGCAACACCTGGGACTCCTGGCACCTTTCGTGTGGGAGCAGTCGCTGGACGTTCGCCATTTCGGAGCTGGATTCTGCGGCACCGCCGAGAGCGAGCAAGGCACGAACGTCGGCACCCTCAGCTGGCTGGCAAGCCCGGAGCCCCAGCGTCTGTGGGGCTGTGGAAGGGCTGCCAAGGGAAGGCGAGGGCCAGCAACACCTAGGACTCCTGGCACCTTTCGTGTGGGAGCAGTCGCTGGACGTTCGCCATTTCGGAGCTGGATTCTGCGGCACCGCCGAGAGCGAGCAAGGCACGAACGTCGGCACCCTGAGCTGGCTGGCAAGCCCGCAGCCCCAGCGTCTGTGGGGCTGCGGAAAGGCTGCCAAGGGAAGGCGAGGGCCAGCAACACCTGGGACTCCTGGCACCTTTCGTGTGGGAACAGTCGCTGGACGTTCGCCATTTCGGAGCTGGATTCTGCGGCACCGCCGAGAGCGAGCAAGGCACGAACGTCGGCACCCTGAGCTGGCTGGCAAGCCCGGAGCCCCAGCGTCTCTGGGGCTGTGGAAGGGCTGCCAAGGGAAGGCGAGGGCCAGCAACACCTGGGACTCCTGGCACCTTTCGTGTGGGAGCAGTCGCTGGACGTTCGCCATTTCGGAGCTGGATTCTGCGGCACCGCCGAGAGCGAGCAAGGCACGAACGTCGGCACCCTGAGCTGGCTGGCAAGCCCGCAGCCCCAGTCTCTGTGGGGCTGTGGAAGGGCTGCCAAGGGAAGGCGAGGGCCAGCAACACCTGGGACTCCTGGCACCTTTCGTGTGGGAGCAGTCGCTGGACGTTCGCCATTTCGGAGCTGGATTCTGCGGCACCGACGAGAGCGAGCAAGGCACGAACGTCGGCACCCTGAGCTGGCTGGCAAGCCCGGAGCCCCAGCGTCTGTGGGGCTGTGGAAGGGCTGCCAAGGGAAGGCGAGGGCCAGCAACACCTGGGACTCCTGGCACCTTTCGTGTGGGAGCAGTCGCTGGACGTTCGCCATTTCGGAGCTGGATTCTGCGGCACCGACGAGAGCGAGCAAGGCACGAACGTCGGCACCCTGAGCTGGCTGGCAAGCCCGCAGCCCCAGCGTCTGTGGGGCTGTGGAAGGGCTGCCAAGGGAAGGCGAGGGCCAGCAACACCTGGGACTCCTGGCACCTTTCGTGTGGGAGCAGTCGCTGGACGTTCGCCATTTCGGAGCTGGATTCTGCGGCACCGCCGAGAGCGAGCAAGGCACGAACGTCGGCACCCTGAGCTGGCTGGCAAGCCCGCAGCCCCAGTCTCTGTGGGGCTGTGGAAGGGCTGCCAAGGGAAGGCGAGGGCCAGCAACACCTGGGACTCCTGGCACCTTTCGTGTGGGAGCAGTCGCTGGACGTTCGCCATTTCGGAGCTGGATTCTGCGGCACCGCCGAGAGCGAGCAAGGCACGAACGTCGGCACCCTCAGCTGGCTGGCAAGCCCGGAGCCCCAGCGTCTGTGGGGCTGTGGAAGGGCTGCCAAGGGAAGGCGAGGGCCAGCAACACCTGGGACTCCTGGCACCTTTCGTGTGGGAGCAGTCGCTGGACGTTCGCCATTTCGGAGCTGGATTCTGCGGCACCGCCGAGAGCGAGCAAGGCACGAACGTCGGCACCCTCAGCTGGCTGGCAAGCCCGGAGCCCCAGCGTCTGTGGGGCTGCGGAAAGGCTGCCAAGGGAAGGCGAGGGCCAGCAACACCTGGGACTCCTGGCACCTTTCGTGTGGGAACAGTCGCTGGACGTTCGCCATTTCGGAGCTGGATTCTGCGGCACCGCCGAGAGCGAGCAAGGCACGAACGTCGGCACCCTGAGCTGGCTGGCAAGCCCGCAGCCCCAGCGTCTGTGGGGCTGTGGAAGGGCTGCCAAGGGAAGGCGAGGGCCAGCAACACCTGGGACTCCTGGCACCTTTCGTGTGGGAGCAGTCGCTAGACGTTCGCCATTTCGGAGCTGGATTCTGCAGCACCGCCGAGAGCGAGCAAGGCACGAACGTCGGCACCCTGAGCTGGCTGGCAAGCCCGCAGCCCCAGTCTCTGTGGGGCTGTGGAAGGGCTGCCAAGGGAAGGCGAGGGCCAGCAACACCTGGGACTCCTGGCACCTTTCGTGTGGGAGCAGTCGCTGGACGTTCGCCATTTCGGAGCTGGATTCTGCGGCACCGACGAGAGCGAGCAAGGCACGAACGTCGGCACCCTGAGCTGGCTGGCAAGCCCGGAGCCCCAGCGTCTGTGGGGCTGCGGAAAGGCTGCCAAGGGAAGGCGAGGGCCAGCAACACCTGGGACTCCTGGCACCTTTCGTGTGGGAACAGTCGCTGGACGTTCGCCATTTCGGAGCTGGATTCTGCGGCACCGACGAGAGCGAGCAAGGCACGAACGTCGGCACCCTGAGCTGGCTGGCAAGCCCGGAGCCCCAGCGTCTGTGGGGCTGTGGAAGGGCTGCCAAGGGAAGGCGAGGGCCAGCAACACCTGGGACTCCTGGCACCTTTCGTGTGGGAGCAGTCGCTGGACGTTCGCCATTTCGGAGCTGGATTCTGCGGCACCGCCGAGAGCGAGCAAGGCACGAACGTCGGCACCCTGAGCTGGCTGGCAAGCCCGCAGCCCCAGCGTCTGTGGGGCTGTGGAAGGGCTGCCAAGGGAAGGCGAGGGCCAGCAACACCTGGGACTCCTGGCACCTTTCGTGTGGGAGCAGTCGCTGGACGTTCGCCATTTCGGAGCTGGATTCTGCGGCACCGCCGAGAGCGAGCAAGGCACGAACGTCGGCACCCTGAGCTGGCTGGCAAGCCCGCAGCCCCAGCGTCTGTGGGGCTGTGGAAGGGCTGCCAAGGGAAGGCGAGGGCCAGCAACACCTGGGACTCCTGGCACCTTTCGTGTGGGAGCAGTCGCTGGACGTTCGCCATTTCGGAGCTGGATTCTGCGGCACCGCCGAGAGCGAGCAAGGCACGAACGTCGGCACCCTGAGCTGGCTGGCAAGCCCGCAGCCCCAGCGTCTGTGGGGCTGTGGAAGGGCTGCCAAGGGAAGGCGAGGGCCAGCAACACCTGGGACTCCTGGCACCTTTCGTGTGGGAGCAGTCGCTGGACGTTCGCCATTTCGGAGCTGGATTCTGCGGCACCGCCGAGAGCGAGCAAGGCACGAACGTCGGCACCCTGAGCTGGCTGGCAAGCCCGGAGCCCCAGCGTCTGTGGGGCTGTGGAAGGGCTGCCAAGGGAAGGCGAGGGCCAGCAACACCTGGGACTCCTGGCACCTTTCGTGTGGGAGCAGTCGCTGGACGTTCGCCATTTCGGAGCTGGATTCTGCGGCACCGCCGAGAGCGAGCAAGGCACGAACGTCGGCACCCTGAGCTGGCTGGCAAGCCCGCAGCCCCAGCGTCTGTGGGGCTGTGGAAGGGCTGCCAAGGGAAGGCGAGGGCCAGCAACACCTGGGACTCCTGGCACCTTTCGTGTGGGAGCAGTCGCTGGACGTTCGCCATTTCGGAGCTGGATTCTGCGGCAACGACGAGAGCGAGCAAGGCACGAACGTCGGCACCCTGAGCTGGCTGGCAAGCCCGGAGCCCCAGCGTCTGTGGGGCTGTGGAAGGGCTGCCAAGGGAAGGCGAGGGCCAGCAACACCTGGGACTCCTGGCACCTTTCGTGTGGGAGCAGTCGCTGGACGTTCGCCATTTCGGAGCTGGATTCTGCGGCACCGCCGAGAGCGAGCAAGGCACGAACGTCGGCACCCTGAGCTGGCTGGCAAGCCCGCAGCCCCAGTGTCTGTGGGGCTGTGGAAGGGCTGCCAAGGGAAGGCGAGGGCCAGCAACACCTGGGAGTCCTGGCACCTTTCGTGTGGGAGCAGTCGCTGGACGTTCGCCATTTCGGAGCTGGATTCTGCAGCACCGCCGAGAGCGAGCAAGGCACGAACGTCGGCACCCTGAGCTGGCTGGCAAGCCCGCAGCCCCAGCGTCTCTGGGGCTGTGGAAGGGCTGCCAAAGGAAGGCGAGGGCCAGCAACACCTGGGACTCCTGGCACCTTTCGTGTGGGAGCAGTCGCTGGACGTTCGCCATTTCGGAGCTGGATTCTGCGGCACCGACGAGAGCGAGCAAGGCACGAACGTCGGCACCCTGAGCTGGCTGGCAAGCCCGCAGCCCCAGCGTCTGTGGGGCTGTGGAAGGGCTGCCAAGGGAAGGCGAGGGCCAGCAACACCTGGGACTCCTGGCACCTTTCGTGTGGGAGCAGTCGCTGGACGTTCGCCATTTCGGAGCTGGATTCTGCGGCACCGCCGAGAGCGAGCAAGGCACGAACGTCGGCACCCTCAGCTGGCTGGCAAGCCCGCAGCCCCAGCGTCTGTGGGGCTGTAGAAGGGCTGCCAAGGGAAGGCGAGGGCCAGCAACACCTGGGACTCCTGGCACCTTTCGTGTGGGAACAGTCGCTGGACGTTCGCCATTTCGGAGCTGGATTCTGCGGCACCGACGAGAGCGAGCAAGGCACGAACGTCGGCACCCTCAGCTGGCTGGCAAGCCCGCAGCCCCAGCGTCTGTGGGGCTGTGGAAGGGCTGCCAAGGGAAGGCGAGGGCCAGCAACACCTGGGACTCCTGGCACCTTTCGTGTGGGAGCGGTCGCTGGACGTTCGCCATTTCGGAGCTGGATTCTGCGGCACCGCCGAGAGCGAGCAAGGCACGAACGTCGGCACCCTGAGCTGGCTGGCAAGCCCGGAGCCCCAGCGTCTGTGGGGCTGTGGAAGGGCTGCCAAGGGAAGGCGAGGGCCAGCAACACCTGGGACTCCTGGCACCTTTCGTGTGGGAGCAGTCGCTGGACGTTCGCCATTTCGGAGCTGGATTCTGCAGCACCGCCGAGAGCGAGCAAGGCACGAACGTCGGCACCCTGAGCTGGCTGCCAAGCCCGCAGCCCCAGTGTCTGTGGAGCTGCGGAAAGGCTGCCAAGGGAAGGCGAGGGCCAGCAACACCTGGGACTCCTGGCACCTTTCCTGTGGGAGCAGTCGCTGGACGTTCGCCATTTCGGAGCTAGATTCTGCGGCACCGCCGAGAGCGAGCAAGGCACGAACGTCGGCACCCTGAGCTGGCTGGCAAGCCCGCAGCCCCAGCGTCTGTGGGGCTGTGGAAGGGCTGCCAAGGGAAGGCGAGGGCCAGCAACACCTGGGACTCCTGGCACCTTTCGTGTGGGAGCAGTCGCTGGACGTTCGCCATTTCGGAGCTGGATTCTGCGGCATCGCCGAGAGCGAGCAAGGCACGAACGTCGGCACCCTGAGCTGGCTGGCAAGCCCGGAGCCCCAGCGTCTGTGGGGCTGTGGAAGGGCTGCCAAGGGAAGGCGAGGGCCAGCAACACCTGGGACTCCTGGCACCTTTCGTGTGGGAGCAGTCGCTGGACGTTCGCCATTTCGGAGCTGGATTCTGCGGCACCGCCGAGAGCGAGCAAGACACGAACGTCGGCACCCTGAGCTGGCTGGCAAGCCCGCAGCCCCAGTCTCTGTGGGGCTGTGGAAGGGCTGCCAAGGGAAGGCGAGGGCCAGCAACACCTGGGACTCCTGGCACCTTTCGTGTGGGAGCAGTCGCTGGACGTTCGCCATTTCGGAGCTGGATTCTGCGGCACCGACGAGAGCGAGCAAGGCACGAACGTCGACACCCTGAGCTGGCTGGCAAGCCCGCAGCCCCAGTGTCTGTGGGGCTGTGGAAGGGCTGCCAAGGGAAGGCGAGGGCCAGCAACACCTGGGACTCCTGGCAGCTTTCGTGTGGGAGCAGTCGCTGGACGTTCGCCATTTCGGAGCTGGATTCTGCGGCACCGACGAGAGCGAGCAAGGCACGAACGTCGGCACCCTGATCTGGCTGGCAAGCCCGGAGCCCCAGTCTCTGTGGGGCTGTGGAAAGGCTGCCAAGGGAAGGCGAGGGCCAGCAACACCTGGGACTCCTGGCACCTTTCGTGTGGGAGCAGTCGCTGGACGTTCGCCATTTCGGAGCTGGATTCTGCGGCATCGCCGAGAGCGAGCAAGGCACGAACATCGGCACCCTGAGCTGGCTGGCAAGCCCGGAGCCCCAGCGTCTGTGGGGCTGTGGAAGGGCTGCCAAGGGAAGGCGAGGGCCAGCAACACCTGGGACTCCTGGCACCTTTCGTGTGGGAGCAGTCGCTGGACGTTCGCCATTTCGGAGCTGGATTCTGCGGCACCGACGAGAGCGAGCAAGGCACGAACGTCGGCACCCTGAGCTGGCTGGCAAGCCCGCAGCCCCAGCGTCTGTGGGGCTGTGGAAGGGCTGCCAAGGGAAGGCGAGGGCCAGCAACACCTGGGACTCCTGGCACCTTTCGTGTGGGAGCAGTCGCTGGACGTTCGCCATTTCGGAGCTGGATTCTGCGGCACCGCCGAGAGCGAGCAAGGCACGAACGTCGGCACCCTGAGCTGGCTGGCAAGCCCGGAGCCCCAGTGTCTGTGGGGCTGCGGAAAGGCTGCCAAGGGAAGGCGAGGGCCAGCAACACCTGGGACTCCTGGCACCTTTCGTGTGGGAGCAGTCGCTGGACGTTCGCCATTTCGGAGCTGGATTCTGCGGCACCGACGAGAGCGAGCAAGGCACGAATGTCGGCACCCTCAGCTGGCTGGCAAGCCCGCAGCCCCAGCGTCTGTGGGGCTGTGGAAGGGCTGCCAAGGGAAGGCGAGGGCCAGCAACACCTGGGACTCCTGGCACCTTTCGTGCGGGAGCAGTCGCTGGACGTTTGCCATTTCGGAGCTGGATTCTGCGGCACCGCCGAGAGCGAGCAAGGCACGAACGTCGGCACCCTGAGCTGGCTGGCAAGCCCGGAGCCCCAGCATCTGTGGGGCTGTGGAAGGGCTGCCAAGGGAAGGCGAGGGCCAGCAACACCTGGGACTCCTGGCACCTTTCGTGTGGGAGCAGTCGCTGGACGTTCGCCATTTCGGAGCTGGATTCTGCGGCACCGCCGAGAGCGAGCAAGGCACGAACGTCGGCACCCTGAGCTGGCTGGCAAGCCCGCAGCCCCAGTCTCTGTGGGGCTGTGGAAGGGCTGCCAAGGGAAGGCGAGGGCCAGCAACACCTGGGACTCCTGGCACCTTTCGTGTGGGAGCAGTCGCTGGACGTTCGCCATTTCGGAGCTGGATTCTGCGGCACCGACGAGAGCGAGCAAGGCACGAACGTCGACACCCTGAGCTGGCTGGCAAGCCCGCAGCCCCAGTGTCTGTGGGGCTGTGGAAGGGCTGCCAAGGGAAGGCGAGGGCCAGCAACACCTGGGACTCCTGGCACCTTTCGTGTGGGAGCAGTCGCTGGACGTTCGCCATTTCGGAGCTGGATTCTGCGGCACCGACGAGAGCGAGCAAGGCACGAACGTCGGCACCCTGATCTGGCTGGCAAGCCCGGAGCCCCAGTCTCTGTGGGGCTGTGGAAAGGCTGCCAAGGGAAGGCGAGGGCCAGCAACACCTGGGACTCCTGGCACCTTTCGTGTGGGAGCAGTCGCTGGACGTTCGCCATTTCGGAGCTGGATTCTGCGGCATCGCCGAGAGCGAGCAAGGCACGAACATCGGCACCCTGAGCTGGCTGGCAAGCCCGGAGCCCCAGCGTCTGTGGGGCTGTGGAAGGGCTGCCAAGGGAAGGCGAGGGCCAGCAACACCTGGGACTCCTGGCACCTTTCGTGTGGGAGCAGTCGCTGGACGTTCGCCATTTCGGAGCTGGATTCTGCGGCATCGCCGAGAGCGAGCAAGGCACGAACATCGGCACCCTGAGCTGGCTGGCAAGCCCGGAGCCCCAGCGTCTGTGGGGCTGTGGAAGGGCTGCCAAGGGAAGGCGAGGGCCAGCAACACCTGGGACTCCTGGCACCTTTCGTGTGGGAGCAGTCGCTGGACGTTCGCCATTTCGGAGCTGGATTCTGCGGCACCGACGAGAGCGAGCAAGGCACGAACGTCGGCACCCTGAGCTGGCTGGCAAGCCCGCAGCCCCAGCGTCTGTGGGGCTGTGGAAGGGCTGCCAAGGGAAGGCGAGGGCCAGCAACACCTGGGACTCCTGGCACCTTTCGTGTGGGAGCAGTCGCTGGACGTTCGCCATTTCGGAGCTGGATTCTGCGGCACCGACGAGAGCGAGCAAGGCACGAATGTCGGCACCCTGAGCTGGCTGGCAAGCCCGCAGCCCCAGTCTCTGTGGGGCTGTGGAAGGGCTGCCAAGGGAAGGCGAGGGCCAGCAACACCTGGGACTCCTGGCACCTTTCGTGCGGGAGCAGTCGCTGGACGTTTGCCATTTCGGAGCTGGATTCTGCGGCACCGCCGAGAGCGAGCAAGGCACGAACGTCGGCACCCTGAGCTGGCTGGCAAGCCCGGAGCCCCAGCATCTGTGGGGCTGTGGAAGGGCTGCCAAGGGAAGGCGAGGGCCAGCAACACCTGGGACTCCTGGCACCTTTCGTGTGGGAGCAGTCGCTGGACGTTCGCCATTTCGGAGCTGGATTCTGCGGCACCGCCGAGAGCGAGCAAGGCACGAATGTCGGCACCCTGAGCTGGCTGGCAAGCCCGGAGCCCCAGCGTCTGTGGGGCTGTGGAAGGGCTGCCAAGGGAAGGCGAGGGCCAGCAACACCTGGGAGTCCTGGCACCTTTCGTGTGGGAGCAGTCGCTGGACGTTCGCCATTTCGGAGCTGGATTCTGCGGCACCCCCGAGAGCGAGCAAGGCACGAACGTCGGCACCCTCAGCTGGCTGGCAAGCCCGGAGCCCCAGCGTCTGTGGGGCTGTGGAAGGGCTGCCAAGGGAAGGCGAGGGCCAGCAACACCTGGGACTCCTGGCACCTTTCGTGTGGGAGCAGTCGCTGGACGTTCGCCATTTCGGAGCTGGATTCTGCGGCACCGCCGAGAGCGAGCAAGGCACGAACGTCGGCACCCTGAGCTGGCTGGCAAGCCCGCAGCCCCAGTCTCTGTGGGGCTGTGGAAGGGCTGCCAAGGGAAGGCGAGGGCCAGCAACACCTGGGACTCCTGGCACCTTTCGTGTGGGAGCAGTCGCTGGACGTTCGCCATTTCGGAGCTGGATTCTGCGGCACCGACGAGAGCGAGCAAGGCACGAACGTCGACACCCTGAGCTGGCTGGCAAGCCCGCAGCCCCAGTGTCTGTGGGGCTGTGGAAGGGCTGCCAAGGGAAGGCGAGGGCCAGCAACACCTGGGACTCCTGGCAGCTTTCGTGTGGGAGCAGTCGCTGGACATTCGCCATTTCGGAGCTGGATTCTGCGGCACCGACGAGAGCGAGCAAGGCACGAACGTCGGCACCCTGATCTGGCTGGCAAGCCCGGAGCCCCAGTCTCTGTGGGGCTGTGGAAGGGCTGCCAAGGGAAGGCGAGGGCCAGCAACACCTGGGACTCCTGGCACCTTTCGTGTGGGAGCAGTCGCTGGACGTTCGCCATTTCGGAGCTGGATTCTGCGGCATCGCCGAGAGCGAGCAAGGCACGAACATCGGCACCCTGAGCTGGCTGGCAAGCCCGGAGCCCCAGCGTCTGTGGGGCTGTGGAAGGGCTGCCAAGGGAAGGCGAGGGCCAGCAACACCTGGGAGTCCTGGCACCTTTCGTGTGGGAGCAGTCGCTGGACGTTCGCCATTTCGGAGCTGGATTCTGCGGCACCGCCGAGAGCGAGCAAGGCACGAACGTCGGCACCCTGAGCTGGCTGGCAAGCCCGGAGCCCCAGCGTCTGTGGGGCTGTGGAAGGGCTGCCAAGGGAAGGCGAGGGCCAGCAACACCTGGGACTCCTGGCACCTTTCGTGTGGGAGCAGTCGCTGGACGTTCGCCATTTCGGAGCTGGATTCTGCGGCACCGCCGAGAGCGAGCAAGGCACGAACGTCGGCACCCTGAGCTGGCTGGCAAGCCCGGAGCCCCAGTGTCTGTGGGGCTGCGGAAAGGCTGCCAAGGGAAGGCGAGGGCCAGCAACACCTGGGACTCCTGGCACCTTTCGTGTGGGAGCAGTCGCTGGACGTTCGCCATTTCGGAGCTGGATTCTGCGGCACCGATGAGAGCGAGCAAGGCACGAATGTCGGCACCCTCAGCTGGCTGGCAAGCCCGCAGCCCCAGCGTCTGTGGGGCTGTGGAAGGGCTGCCAAGGGAAGGCGAGGGCCAGCAACACCTGGGACTCCTGGCACCTTTCGTGCGGGAGCAGTCGCTGGACGTTTGCCATTTCGGAGCTGGATTCTGCGGCACCGCCGAGAGCGAGCAAGGCACGAACGTCGGCACCCTGAGCTGGCTGGCAAGCCCGGAGCCCCAGCATCTGTGGGGCTGTGGAAGGGCTGCCAAGGGAAGGCGAGGGCCAGCAACACCTGGGACTCCTGGCACCTTTCGTGTGGGAGCAGTCGCTGGACGTTCGCCATTTCGGAGCTGGATTCTGCGGCACCGACGAGAGCGAGCAAGGCACGAACGTCGGCACCCTGAGCTGGCTGGCAAGCCCGGAGCCCCAGCGTCTGTGGGGCTGTGGAAGGGCTGCCAAGGGAAGGCGAGGGCCAGCAACACCTGGGAGTCCTGGCAGCTTTCGTGTGGGAGCAGTCGCTGGACGTTCGCCATTTCGGAGCTGGATTCTGCGGCACCCCCGAGAGCGAGCAAGGCACGAACGTCGGCACCCTCAGCTGGCTGGCAAGCCCGGAGCCCCAGCGTCTGTGGGGCTGTGGAAGGGCTGCCAAGGGAAGGCGAGGGCCAGCAACACCTGGGACTCCTGGCACCTTTCGTGTGGGAGCAGTCGCTGGACGTTCGCCATTTCGGAGCTGGATTCTGCGGCACCGACGAGAGCGAGCAAGGCACGAACGTCGGCACCCTGAGCTGGCTGGCAAGCCCGCAGCCCCAGCGTCTGTGGGGCTGTGGAAGGGCTGCCAAGGGAAGGCGAGGGCCAGCAACACCTGGGACTCCTGGCACCTTTCGTGTGGGAGCAGTCGCTGGACGTTCGCCATTTCGGAGCTGGATTCTGCGGCACCGCCGAGAGCGAGCAAGGCACGAACGTCGGCACCCTGAGCTGGCTGGCAAGCCCGCAGCCCCAGCGTCTGTGGGGCTGTGGAAGGGCTGCCAAGGGAAGGCGAGGGCCAGCAACACCTGGGACTCCTGGCACCTTTCGTGTGGGAGCAGTCGCTGGACGTTCGCCATTTCGGAGCTGGATTCTGCGGCACCGCCGAGAGCGAGCAAGGCACGAACGTCGGCACCCTCAGCTGGCTGGCAAGCCCGCAGCCCCAGTGTCTGTGGGGCTGTGGAAGGGCTGCCAAGGGAAGGCGAGGGCCAGCAACACCTGGGACTCCTGGCACCTTTCGTGTGGGAGCAGTCGCTGGACATTCGCCATTTCGGAGCTGGATTCCGCGGCACCGCCGAGAGCGAGCAAGGCACGAACGTCGGCACCCTGAGCTGGCTGGCAAGCCCGGAGCCCCAGCGTCTGTGGGGCTGTGGAAGGGCTGCCAAGGGAAGGCGAGGGCCAGCAACACCTGGGACTCCTGGCACCTTTCGTGTGGGAGCAGTCGCTGGACGTTCGCCATTTCGGAGCTGGATTCTGCGGCACCGACGAGAGCGAGCAAGGCACGAACGTCGGCACCCTGAGCTGGCTGGCAAGCCCGGAGCCCCAGCGTCTGTGGGGCTGTGGAAGGGCTGCCAAGGGAAGGCGAGGGCCAGCAACACCTGGGACTCCTGGCACCTTTCGTGTGGGAGCAGTCGCTGGACGTTCGCCATTTCGGAGCTGGATTCTGCGGCACCGCCGAGAGCGAGCAAGGCACGAACGTCGGCACCCTGAGCTGGCTGGCAAGCCCGCAGCCCCAGCGTCTGTGGGGCTGTGGAAGGGCTGCCA
The DNA here is from genome assembly GCA_027474245.1 of Spheniscus humboldti. Lineage (NCBI taxonomy): Eukaryota > Metazoa > Chordata > Aves > Sphenisciformes > Spheniscidae > Spheniscus > Spheniscus humboldti. The sequence continues at coordinate 76,174 of JAPZLJ010000048.1, read as the reverse complement.
AGGGAAGGCGAGGGCCAGCAACACCTGGGACTCCTGGCACCTTTCGTGTGGGAGCAGTCGCTGGACGTTCGCCATTTCGGAGCTGGATTCTGCGGCACCGCCGAGAGCGAGCAAGGCACGAACGTCGGCACCCTGAGCTGGCTGGCAAGCCCGCAGCCCCAGTCTCTGTGGGGCTGTGGAAGGGCTGCCAAGGGAAGGCGAGGGCCAGCAACACCTGGGACTCCTGGCACCTTTCGTGTGTGAGCAGTCGCTGGACGTTCGCCATTTCGGAGCTGGATTCTGCGGCACCGCCGAGAGCGAGCAAGGCACGAACGTCGGCACCCTGAGCTGGCTGGCAAGCCCGCAGCCCCAGCGTCTGTGGGGCTGTGGAAGGGCTGCCAAGGGAAGGCGAGGGCCAGCAACACCTGGGACTCCTGGCACCTTTCGTGTGGGAGCAGTCGCTGGACGTTCGCCATTTCGGAGCTGGATTCTGCGGCACCGCCGAGAGCGAGCAAGGCACGAACGTCAGCACCCTGAGCTGGCTGGCAAGCCCGGAGCCCCAGCGTCTGTGGGGCTGTGGAAGGGCTGCCAAGGGAAGGCGAGGGCCAGCAACACCTGGGAGTCCTGGCAGCTTTCGTGTGGGAGCAGTCGCTGGACGTTCGCCATTTCGGAGCTGGATTCTGCGGCACCCCCGAGAGCGAGCAAGGCACGAACGTCGGCACCCTCAGCTGGCTGGCAAGCCCGGAGCCCCAGCGTCTGTGGGGCTGTGGAAGGGCTGCCAAGGGAAGGCGAGGGCCAGCAACACCTGGGACTCCTGGCACCTTTCGTGTGGGAGCAGTCGCTGGACGTTCGCCATTTCGGAGCTGGATTCTGCGGCACCGACGAGAGCGAGCAAGGCACGAACGTCGGCACCCTGAGCTGGCTGGCAAGCCCGCAGCCCCAGCGTCTGTGGGGCTGTGGAAGGGCTGCCAAGGGAAGGCGAGGGCCAGCAACACCTGGGACTCCTGGCACCTTTCGTGTGGGAGCAGTCGCTGGACGTTCGCCATTTCGGAGCTGGATTCTGCGGCACCGCCGAGAGCGAGCAAGGCACGAACGTCGGCACCCTGAGCTGGCTGGCAAGCCCGCAGCCCCAGCGTCTGTGGGGCTGTGGAAGGGCTGCCAAGGGAAGGCGAGGGCCAGCAACACCTGGGACTCCTGGCACCTTTCGTGTGGGAGCAGTCGCTGGACGTTCGCCATTTCGGAGCTGGATTCTGCGGCACCGCCGAGAGCGAGCAAGGCACGAACGTCGGCACCCTCAGCTGGCTGGCAAGCCCGCAGCCCCAGTGTCTGTGGGGCTGTGGAAGGGCTGCCAAGGGAAGGCGAGGGCCAGCAACACCTGGGACTCCTGGCACCTTTCGTGTGGGAGCAGTCGCTGGACATTCGCCATTTCGGAGCTGGATTCCGCGGCACCGCCGAGAGCGAGCAAGGCACGAACGTCGGCACCCTGAGCTGGCTGGCAAGCCCGGAGCCCCAGCGTCTGTGGGGCTGTGGAAGGGCTGCCAAGGGAAGGCGAGGGCCAGCAACACCTGGGACTCCTGGCACCTTTCGTGTGGGAGCAGTCGCTGGACGTTCGCCATTTCGGAGCTGGATTCTGCGGCACCGACGAGAGCGAGCAAGGCACGAACGTCGGCACCCTGAGCTGGCTGGCAAGCCCGGAGCCCCAGCGTCTGTGGGGCTGTGGAAGGGCTGCCAAGGGAAGGCGAGGGCCAGCAACACCTGGGACTCCTGGCACCTTTCGTGTGGGAGCAGTCGCTGGACGTTCGCCATTTCGGAGCTGGATTCTGCGGCACCGCCGAGAGCGAGCAAGGCACGAACGTCGGCACCCTGAGCTGGCTGGCAAGCCCGCAGCCCCAGCGTCTGTGGGGCTGTGGAAGGGCTGCCAAGGGAAGGCGAGGGCCAGCAACACCTGGGACTCCTGGCACCTTTCGTGTGGGAGCAGTCGCTGGACGTTCGCCATTTCGGAGCTGGATTCTGCGGCACCGCCGAGAGCGAGCAAGGCACGAACGTCGGCACCCTGAGCTGGCTGGCAAGCCCGCAGCCCCAGTCTCTGTGGGGCTGTGGAAGGGCTGCCAAGGGAAGGCGAGGGCCAGCAACACCTGGGACTCCTGGCACCTTTCGTGTGTGAGCAGTCGCTGGACGTTCGCCATTTCGGAGCTGGATTCTGCGGCACCGCCGAGAGCGAGCAAGGCACGAACGTCGGCACCCTGAGCTGGCTGGCAAGCCCGCAGCCCCAGCGTCTGTGGGGCTGTGGAAGGGCTGCCAAGGGAAGGCGAGGGCCAGCAACACCTGGGACTCCTGGCACCTTTCGTGTGGGAGCAGTCGCTGGACGTTCGCCATTTCGGAGCTGGATTCTGCGGCACCGCCGAGAGCGAGCAAGGCACGAACGTCAGCACCCTGAGCTGGCTGGCAAGCCCGGAGCCCCAGCGTCTGTGGGGCTGTGGAAGGGCTGCCAAGGGAAGGCGAGGGCCAGCAACACCTGGGAGTCCTGGCACCTTTCGTGTGGGAGCAGTTGCTGGACGTTTGCCATTTCGGAGCTGGATTCTGCGGCACCGCCGAGAGCGAGCAAGGCACGAACGTCGGCACCCTGAGCTGGCTGGCAAGCCCGGAGCCCCAGCGTCTGTGGGGCTGTGGAAGGGCTGCCAAGGGAAGGCAAGGGCCAGCAACACCTGGGACTCCTGGCACCTTTCGTGTGGGAGCAGTCGCTGGACGTTTGCCATTTCGGAGCTGGATTCTGCGGCACCGCCGAGAGCGAGCAAGGCACGAACGTCGGCACCCTGAGCTGGCTGGCAAGCCCGGAGCCCCAGCATCTGTGGGGCTGTGGAAGGGCTGCCAAGGGAAGGCAAGGGCCAGCAACACCTGGGACTCCTGGCACCTTTCGTGTGGGAGCAGTCGCTGGACGTTCGCCATTTCGGAGCTGGATTCTGCGGCACCGCCGAGAGCGAGCAAGGCACGAACGTCGGCACCCTGAGCTGGCTGGAAAGCCCGCAGCCCCAGCGTCTGTGGGGCTGTGGAAGGGCTGCCAAGGGAAGGCGAGGGCCAGCAACACCTGGGACTCCTGGCACCTTTCGTGTGGGAGCAGTCGCTGGACGTTCGCCATTTCGGAGCTGGATTCTGCGGCACCGACGAGAGCGAGCAAGGCACGAACGTCAGCACCCTGAGCTGGCTGGCAAGCCCGCAGCCCCAGCGTCTGTGGGGCTGTGGAAGGGCTGCCAAGGGAAGGCGAGGGCCAGCAACACCTGGGACTCCTGGCACCTTTCGTGTGGGAGCAGTCGCTGCACGTTCGCCATTTCGGAGCTGGATTCTGCGGCACCGCCGAGAGCGAGCAAGGCACGAACGTCGGCACCCTGAGCTGGCTGGCAAGCCCGGAGCCCCAGCGTCTGTGGGGCTGTGGAAGGGCTGCCAAGGGAAGGCGAGGGCCAGCAACACCTGGGACTCCTGGCACCTTTCATGTGGGAGCAGTCGCTGGACGTTCGCCATTTCGGAGCTGGATTCTGCGGCACCGCCGAGAGCGAGCAAGGCACGAACGTCGGCCCCCTGAGCTGGCTGGCAAGCCCGGAGCCCCAGCGTCTGTGGGGCTGTGGAAGGGCTGCCAAGGGAAGGCGAGGGCCAGCAACACCTGGGACTCCTGGCACCTTTCGTGTGGGAGCAGTCGCTGGACGTTCGCCATTTCGGAGCTGGATTCTGCGGCACCGCCGAGAGCGAGCAAGGCACGAACGTCGGCACCCTGAGCTGGCTGGCAAGCCCGCAGCCCCAGCGTCTGTGGGGCTGTGGAAGGGCTGCCAAGGGAAGGCGAGGGCCAGCAACACCTGGGACTCCTGGCACCTTTCGTGTGGGAGCAGTCGCTGGACGTTCGCCATTTCGGAGCTGGATTCTGCGGCACCGCCGAGAGCGAGCAAGGCACGAACGTCGGCACCCTCAGCTGGCTGGCAAGCCCGGAGCCCCAGCATCTGTGGGGCTGTGGAAGGGCTGCCAAGGGAAGGCGAGGGCCAGCAACACCTGGGAGTCCTGGCACCTTTCGTGTGGGAGCAGTCGCTGGACGTTCGCCATTTCGGAGCTGGATTCTGCGGCACCGACGAGAGCGAGCAAGGCACGAACGTCGGCACCCTGAGCTGGCTGGCAAGCCCGCAGCCCCAGTCTCTGTGGGGCTGTGGAAGGGCTGCCAAGGGAAGGCGAGGGCCAGCAACACCTGGGACTCCTGGCACCTTTCGTGTGGGAGCAGTCGCTGGACGTTCGCCATTTCGGAGCTGGATTCTGCGGCACCGCCGAGAGCGAGCAAGGCACGAACGTCGGCACCCTGAGCTGGCTGGCAAGCCCGCAGCCCCAGCGTCTGTGGGGCTGTGGAAGGGCTGCCAAGGGAAGGCGAGGGCCAGCAACACCTGGGACTCCTGGCACCTTTCGTGTGGGAGCAGTCGCTGGACGTTCGCCATTTCGGAGCTGGATTCTGCGGCACCGCCGAGAGCGAGCAAGGCACGAACGTCGGCCCCCTGAGCTGGCTGCCAAGCCCGGAGCCCCAGCGTCTGTGGGGCTGTGGAAGGGCTGCCAAGGGAAGGCGAGGGCCAGCAACACCTGGGACTCCTGGCACCTTTCGTGTGGGAGCAGTCGCTGGACATTCGCCATTTCGGAGCTGGATTCTGCGGCACCGCCGAGAGCGAGCAAGGCACGAACGTCGGCACCCTGAGCTGGCTGGCAAGCCCGGAGCCCCAGCGTCTGTGGGGCTGTGGAAGGGCTGCCAAGGGAAGGCGAGGGCCAGCAACACCTGGGACTCCTGGCACCTTTCGTGTGGGAGCAGTCGCTGGACGTTCGCCATTTCGGAGCTGGATTCTGCGGCACCGCCGAGAGCGAGCAAGGCACGAACGTCGGCACCCTGAGCTGGCTGGCAAGCCCGCAGCCCCAGCATCTGTGGGGCTGTGGAAGGGCTGCCAAGGGAAGGCGAGGGCCAGCAACACCTGGGACTCCTGGCACCTTTCGTGTGGGAGCAGTCGCTGGACGTTCGCCATTTCGGAGCTGGATTCTGCGGCACCGCCGAGAGCGAGCAAGGCACGAACGTCGGCACCCTGAGCTGGCTGCCAAGCCCGCAGCCCCAGTCTCTGTGGGGCTGTGGAAGGGCTGCCAAGGGAAGGCGAGGGCCAGCAACACCTGGGACTCCTGGCACCTTTCGTGTGGGAGCAGTCGCTGGACGTTCGCCATTTCGGAGCTGGATTCTGCGGCACTGCCGAGAGCGAGCAAGGCACGAACGTCGGCACCCTGAGCTGGCTGGCAAGCCCGGAGCCCCAGCGTCTGTGGGGCTGTGGAAGGGCTGCCAAGGGAAGGCGAGGGCCAGCAACACCTGGGACTCCTGGCACCTTTCGTGTGGGAGCAGTCGCTGGACGTTCGCCATTTCGGAGCTGGATTCTGCGGCACCGCCGAGAGCGAGCAAGGCACGAACGTCGGCACCCTGAGCTGGCTGGCAAGCCCGGAGCCCCAGCGTCTGTGGGGCTGTGGAAGGGCTGCCAAGGGAAGGCGAGGGCCAGCAACACCTGGCAGTCCTGGCACCTTTCGTGTGGGAGCAGTCGCTGGACGTTCGCCATTTCGGAGCTGGATTCTGCGGCACCGACGAGAGCGAGCAAGGCACGAACGTCGGCACCCTGAGCTGGCTGGCAAGCCCGCAGCCCCAGCGTCTGTGGGGCTGTGGAAGGGCTGCCAAGGGAAGGCGAGGGCCAGCAACACCTGGGACTCCTGGCACCTTTCGTGTGGGAGCAGTCGCTGGACGTTCGCCATTTCGGAGCTGGATTCTGCGGCACCGACGAGAGCGAGCAAGGCACGAACGTCGGCACCCTGAGCTGGCTGGCAAGCCCGCAGCCCCAGCGTCTCTGGGGCTGTGGAAGGGCTGCCAAGGGAAGGCGAGGGCCAGCAACACCTGGGACTCCTGGCACCTTTCCTGTGGGAGCAGTCGCTAGACATTCGCCATTTCGGAGCTGGATTCTGCGGCACCGCCGAGAGCGAGCAAGGCACGAACGTCGGCACCCTGAGCTGGCTGGCAAGCCCGCAGCCCCAGTGTCTGTGGAGCTGCGGAAAGGCTGCCAAGGGAAGGCGAGGGCCAGCAACACCTGGGACTCCTGGCACCTTTCGTGTGGGAGCAGTCGCTGGACGTTCGCCATTTCGGAGCTGGATTCTGCGGCACCGCCGAGAGCGAGCAAGGCACGAACGTCGGCACCCTGAGCTGGCTGGCAAGCCCGGAGCCCCAGCGTCTGTGGGGCTGTGGAAGGGCTGCCAAGGGAAGGCGAGGGCCAGCAACACCTGGCAGTCCTGGCACCTTTCGTGTGGGAGCAGTCGCTGGACGTTCGCCATTTCGGAGCTGGATTCTGCGGCACCGCCGAGAGCGAGCAAGGCACAAACGTCGGCACCCTGAGCTGGCTGGCAAGCCCGCAGCCCCAGTCTCTGTGGGGCTGTGGAAGGGCTGCCAAGGGAAGGCGAGGGCCAGCAACACCTGGGACTCCTGGCACCTTTCGTGTGGGAGCAGTCGCTGGACGTTCGCCATTTCGGAGTTGGATTCTGCGGCACCGCCGAGAGCGAGCAAGGCACGAACGTCGGCACCCTGAGCTGGCTGGCAAGCCCGGAGCCCCAGCGTCTGTGGGGCTGTGGAAGGGCTGCCAAGGGAAGGCGAGGGCCAGCAACACCTGGCAGTCCTGGCACCTTTCGTGTGGGAGCAGTCGCTGGACGTTCGCCATTTCGGAGCTGGATTCTGCGGCACCGCCGAGAGCGAGCAAGGCACGAACGTCAGCACCCTGAGCTGGCTGGCAAGCCCGCAGCCCCAGTCTCTGTGGGGCTGTGGAAGGGCTGCCAAGGGAAGGCGAGGGCCAGCAACACCTGGGACTCCTGGCACCTTTCGTGTGGGAGCAGTCGCTAGACGTTCGCCATTTCGGAGCTGGATTCTGCGGCACCGCCGAGAGCGAGCAAGGCACGAACGTCGGCACCCTGAGCTGGCTGGCAAGCCCGGAGCCCCAGCGTCTGTGGAGCTGCGGAAAGGCTGCCAAGGGAAGGCGAGGGCCAGCAACACCTGGGACTCCTGGCACCTTTCGTGTGGGAGCAGTCGCTGGACGTTCGCCATTTCGGAGCTGGATTCTGCGGCACCGCTGAGAGCGAGCAAGGCACGAACGTCGGCACCCTGAGCTGGCTGGCAAGCCCGGAGCCCCAGCGTCTGTGGGGCTGTGGAAGGGCTGCCAAGGGAAGGCGAGGGCCAGCAACACCTGGGACTCCTGGCACCTTTCGTGTGGGAGCAGTCGCTGGACGTTCGCCATTTCGGAGCTGGATTCTGCGGCACCGCCGAGAGCGAGCAAGGCACGAACGTCGGCACCCTGAGCTGGCTGGCAAGCCCGCAGCCCCAGTCTCTGTGGGGCTGTGGAAGGGCTGCCAAGGGAAGGCGAGGGCCAGCAACACCTGGGACTCCTGGCACCTTTCGTGTGGGAGCAGTCGCTGGACGTTCGCCATTTCGGAGCTGGATTCTGCGGCAGCGCCGAGAGCGAGCAAGGCACGAACGTCGGCACCCTCAGCTGGCTGGCAAGCCCGGAGCCCCAGCGTCTGTGGGGCTGTGGAAGGGCTGCCAAGGGAAGGCGAGGGCCAGCAGTAAGTCTTCTGCTATTAACAGAGCAGCATCAACTCTTCTCCCAAGGAGAGAGCAGCAGGAGGTCTTCTGTTAAGTATAGAGCAGCAGCAATACTTTTTCTAAAAACAGAGCAGCAGCAACTGTTCTCATAAACATTGCTCAACACTCATCACTGAAACAGAACAGCAGAACCTCTCCCCAAAACTAAACAGGACCACCTACCCAGAAGTAAGCAGCAACTCCTCCACTAAGGAGAGCAGCAACACCTCTCCTTAACAGAGCAGCAAGCAACTCCATCCTAGGAAGAGCAGTCACTTCTCCCCAGTGCAGAACACCATCTTTTCCTCCCCAAAACAGAGCAGCAGCTGCTCTTCCACCCAAGAGAGCAGCAACTCTTCTCACCAAAAACAGAGCAGCAAATTCTCCTCAAAATGCAATAGCAACACTCTTCTCCCTGAAACAGAGCAGCAGCAGCAGCTTTTCTCCTAAAGTTAGAGCAGCAGAAACTCTCCCCGAATAAACACAGCACCAGCTACCCAAGAGTAAGCAGCAACTCCTCCCCTAAGCAGAGGAGCACCACCTCCCCTAAACAAAGCAGTAAGCAACACCACCCCCAAGCACAGCACCAATCCAGTCCTCCCCAAAACAGAGCACCAAGCAACATCTCCCCAGAAGAGGGCAGTCACTTCTCCCCAATACAGAGCACCATCTTTTCCTCCCCAAAACAGAGCAGCAGCAATTCTTCTCCCCAAAACCAAGCAGCAAATTCTCCCCAAAATGCAACAGCAACACTCTTCTCCCCAAATCACAGCAGCAACTCTACTCCCCGAAACTGAGCAGCGGCAACTCTTCTGCAAAAAACCGAGCTGCAGCAACTCACCTGCGAAAAACCGAGCAGCAGGAAACCTTCTGTGAAAAACCATCTGCGAAAAACCGAGCATCAACTCTTCTGCCCAGAACGCTGCAGCAATCCCTAACCCCTCGCAACAGAACTGCGGCCCCTCTCCCCCCTGAACCGAATCAGCAGCAACTCTCCTCCCCGAACGGTGCAGTGGCAACTCTCCTCCCCAAAAACGGAGCAGGGACAACTCTCCTCCCCAAAATGGAGCAGCAGCCCTTGTCCCTCCAGAAACAGAACAGCAGCCTCCGTCTTCCCCCGAAACAGAGCAGCACCACCCTCCTCCCTGAGACAGCGCAGCACCACTCTCCCTCCTAAAACGGAGCGGCAGCCCCTCTCTGGCCCAGAACGGGGCAGTGGTAACTCGTCTGCCCAAAACGGAGCACCAGCTCATCGGCCCGAAACGGAGCAGCAGTCCCTAACCCCCTGGAACGGAGCTGCGGGCCCTCTCCCCCTGAAACAGAGCAGGGGCAACTCTCCTCCCCAAAACGGAGCAGCACCACTCTCCCCCCCAAAATAGAGCAGCACCATCCTACTCCCCAAAATGGAGCAGCACCACTCCCCCCACCCCCAAAACAGAGCAGCACCACTCTCCCCCTGCAAAAGCAGAGCTGCAGCCCCTCACACCGCCTGAAACAGAGAAGTGGTCCCTCTCCCTCCCAAAGTGGAGTAGCAGCCCCTGTCCACCCCAAAACACAGCAGCAGCCCCCATCCCCTCCCCAAAACAGAGCATCACCACCCTCCTCCTCAATCCAGAGAATCACCAGCTCTCCTCTCAAAACGGACCAGTACCACTCATTCCCCCCCAAAACAGAACAGCGGCAACTCTCCTCTCTGAACGGTGCGTCACCACCTCTCCTCCCTGAAACTGAGCAGCACCACTCCCCCCCCACGCCCCCCAAAACTGAGCGTCCCCTCGCCCCCCCAAACCAAGCAGCACCACACTCCCCCCCGAAACAGAGCAGCAGCCCCTCTCCCCCTCAAAATGGAGGGGTGGCCTTTGTCCCCCCAGAAACGGAGCAGCATCCTCTGTCTTCCCCTGAAACGGAGCAGCACCACCCTCCTCCCAGAACGGAGCAACACCACTGCCCCCCCTTGAGAGCAGCACCACTCTCCCTCCTGAAACTGAGCAGCAGCCACCTGTCCCCCCCGAAACAGAACAGAACCACTCTCCCCCCCGAAATGGAGCAGCAGCAGCTCGTCAGCGTGAAATGGAGCTGCAGGCCCTCGCCTCCCCGAAACAGAGCTGTGGCAACTCTGCCCCAAAACAGAGCAGCACCACCCTCCTCCTCAACATGGAGCATCACCATTCCTCCTCTCAAAATGGACCAGTACCACTCTTCCCCCCAAAACGGAGCTGTGGCCCCACTCCCCCCCAAAACATAGCAGCATCACCTCTACTCCCCCCAAAAATGGAGCAGCAGCCCTTGTCCCCCCCAAAACAGAGCAGCACCACCTTCCCTCCAAAAATGGAGCATCAGCAGCTCGTCAGCCCAAAATGGAGCAGCAGTCCCTCACCCCCTGAAACGGAGCTGTGGGCCCTCTCCCCCCAAAACGGAGCAGCAGCCCCTCACCCCCCCAGAATGGAGCTGTGGCAACTCTCTGCCCCGAAACAGAGCAGCACCACTCTCCCCCCTGCAACAGAGCATCACCATCCCTCCTCTCAAAAGGGAGCAGTACCAGTCTTCCTCCCCCCAAAACGGAGCTGCGGCCCCTCTCCCCCCAAAAACATAGCAGCATCACCTTCCCCCCCAAAATAGAGCATCACTACTCTCCCCACCCCCCCCCCCCAAAACGGAGCAGCGGCCCTTTTTCCCCGCAAAACAGAGCGGCACCACCATCCCCCCTGAAATGGAGCAGCAGCAGCTCAATGGCCCGAAACGGAGCAGCAGTCCCTCACCCCCTGAAACAGAGCTGTGGGCCCTCTCCCCCCAAAACAGAGCAGCGGCCCCTCACCTCCCGGAAACAGAGCTGTGGCAACTCTGCCCCAAAACAGAGCAGCACCACTCTCCCCCCTCAAAATGGAGCAGAAGCCCCTCACCCCCCTGAAACGGAGCAGCAGCCCCCATCCCCTCCCCAAAACAGAGCAGCACCACTCTCCTCCTCAATACGGAGCATCACCATCCCTCCTCTCAAAATAGAGCAGTACCACTCTTCCCCCCCAAAACACAGCAGCATCACCTTCCCCCCCCCAAAAATGGAGCAGCAGCCCTTGTCCACCCCAGAAACAGAGCAGCAGCCCCTTGTCGCCTGGAACAGAGCTGTGGGCCCTCTCCCCCCAGAAACGGAGCAGCGGCCCCTCGCCCCCCCAAAACCAAGCTGTGGCAACTCTCAGCCCCGAAACGGCGCAGCACCACTCGTCCCCTCCCCGAAACGGCGCAGCACCACTCGTCCCCGTCCCCCCCGAAACGGCGCAGCACCACTCGTCCCCGTCCCCCCCCGAAACGGCGCAGCACCACTCGTCCCCGTCCCCCCCCGAAACGGCGCAGCACCACTCGTCCCCGTCCCCCCCCCAAAACGGCGCAGCACCACTCGTCCCCGTCCCCCCCCGAAACGGCGCAGCACCACTCGTCCCCGTCCCCCCCCGAAACGGCGCAGCACCACTCGTCCCCGTCCCCCCCCGAAACGGCGCAGCACCACTCGTCCCCGTCCCCCCCCGAAACGGCACAGCACCACTCGTCCCCGTCCCCCCCCGAAACGGCACAGCACCACTCGTCCCCGTCCCCCCCCGAAACGGCACAGCACCACTCATTGTCCCCCCCGAAACGGCACAGCACCACTCATTGTCCCCCCCGAAACGGCACAGCACCACTCATCGTCCCCCAAAATGGAGCTGCGGACCCTCTCCCCCCCAAAACACAACAGCATCACCTTCCCCCCCCAAAACAGAGCATCACCACTCTCCCCCCCCGCCCCCAAAACAGAACAGCACCACCCTCCCCCCTGAAAAGGAGCAGCAGCAGCTCATCGGCCCAAAAAGGAGCAGCGGTCCCTCACCCCCTGAAACGGAGCTGTGGGCCCTCTCCCCTCAAAATAGAGCAGCAGCCCCTCACCCCCCCGAAACGGAGCTGTGGCAACTCCCCCCCCAAAACAGAGCAGAAGCCCCTTGCCCCCCCAAAACAGAGTAGTGGCCCTTATCCCCCCAGAAACGGGGCAGCAGCCCCTCACCTCCCCAAAACGGAACTGTTGAGAGCTCTGCCCTGAAACGGAGCAGCACCACTCTCCCCCCCAAAACAGAGCAGCAGCCTCTCGCCCCCCCCCCCCCCAAAACAGAGCAGCGGCCCTTGTCCCCCCAGAAACGGAGCAGCGGCCCCTCGCCCCCCCAAAACCGAGCTGTGGCAACTCTCAGCCCCGAAACGGCGCAGCACCACTCGTCCCCTCCCCGAAACGGCGCAGCACCACTCGTCCCCGTCCCCCCCCAAAACGGCACAGCACCACTCGTCCCCGTCCCCCCCCAAAACGGCACAGCGCCACTCGTCCCCGTCCCCCCCCCAAAACGGCACAGCGCCACTAGTCCCCGTCCCCCCCCAAAACGGCACAGCGCCACTCGTCCCCGTCCCCCCCCCAAAACGGCACAGCGCCACTCGTCCCCGTCCCCCCCCCAAAACGGCACAGCGCCACTCGTCCCCGTCCCCCCCCCAAAACGGCACAGCGCCACTCGTCCCCGTCCCCCCCCCAAAACGGCACAGCGCCACTCGTCCCCGTCCCCCCCCCAAAACGGCACAGCGCCACTCGTCCCCGTCCCCCCCCCAAAACGGCACAGCGCCACTCGTCCCCGTCCCCCCCCGAAACGGCACAGCACCACTCGTCCCCGTCCCCCCCCCGAAACGGCACAGCACCACTCATCGTCCCCCCCGAAACGGCGCAGCACCACTCATCGTCCCCCAAAATGGAGCTGCGGACCCTCTCCCCCCCAAAACATAACAGCATCACCTTCCCCCCCCAAAACAGAGCATCACCACTCTCCCCCCCCCCCCCCCCCAAAACAGAACAGCACCACCCTCCCCCCTGAAAAGGAGCAGCAGCAGCTCATCGGCCCAAAAAGGAGCAGCGGTCCCTCACCCCCTGAAACGGAGCTGTGGGCCCTCTCCCCCCAAAATAGAGCAGCAGCCCCTCACCCCCCCAAAACGGAGCTGTGGCAACTCCCCCCCAAAACAGAGCAGAAGCCCCTTGCCCCCCCAAAACAGAGCAGCGGCCCTTGTCCCCCCAGAAATGGAGCAGCTGCCCCTCACCCCCTGAAACAGAGCTGTGGGCCCTCTCCCCCCAAAACAGAGTAGTGGCCCTTATCCCCCCAGAAACGGGGCAGCAGCCCCTCACCTCCCCAAAACGGAACTGTTGAGAGCTCTGCCCTGAAATGGAGCAGCACCACTCTCCCCCCCAAAACAGAGCAGCAGCTCCCCCCCCCCCAAAACAGAGCAGCGGCCCTTGTCCCCCCAGAAATGGAGCAGCAGCCCCTCACCCCCCCCCAAAACTGAGCTGTGGCAATTCTGCCCCAAAACAGAGCAGCACCACTCTCCCCCCTGCAACGGAGCATCACCATCCCTCCTCTCAAAATGGATCAGTACCACTCTTCCCCCCCCAAAACGGAGCTTTTTTCCCCCCCAAAAAAAAACAGCTCAGGTCAGGTCACTGCTGCACTTGCACTGCTTCTTGTAAGGCTTGTCCTCCACTGGTTCGGGTGGTTCCTGCTATAGTAGTTTCTATAACGTTAGTACGGCATATATTAGTAGCATATCTGTGTATTATAACTATTATGACCATAATTAGTACTTAACATCACATAATTCAGATCATTGGCTATTCTCACCCAAAATCAAATCCCCTTGAGGTACACATCAGACTTCCCCATCCTTCCTTCCCCATCCTCCCTCTCTCCCCCAAAACATAGCAGCATCACCTTCCCCCCAAAACAGAGCATCACCACTCTCCCCCTCCCCCCCCAAAACAGAGCAGCAGCCCTTTTTCCCTGCAAAACAGAGCGGCACCACCATCCCCCCAAAACGGAGCAGCAGCAGCTCAATGGCCCGAAACGGAGCAGACATCCCTCACCCCCTGAAACAGAGCTGTGGGCCCTCTCCCCCCAAAACAGAGCAGCAGCCCTTGTCCCCTCCCCAAAACGGAGCAGCACAGCCCTCCTCCTCAATACAGAGCATCACCACCCCTCCTCTCAAAACGGAGCAGTACCACTCTTCCCTGCCAAAACGGAGCAGCAGCAGCTCGTCAGCTCAAAACGGAGCAGACATCCCTCACCCCCTGAAACAGAGCTGTGGGCCCTCTCCCCCCAAAACAGAGCAGCAGCCCTTGTCCCCCCCAGAAATGGAGCAGCGGCCCCTCTCCCCCCCAAAACATACCAGCATCACCTTCCCTCCCCAAAACAGAGCAGCGGTCCTTTTCCCCGCAAAACAGAGCGGCACCACCCTCCCCCCTGAAATGGAGCAGCAGCAGCTCATCGGCCCGAAACGGAGCAGCCGTCCCTCACCCCCTGAAATGGAGCTGTGGGCCCTCTCCCCCCAAAACAGAGCAGCAGCCCCTCGCCTCCCCAAAACAGAGCTGTGGCAACTCTACCCCAAAACAGAGCAGCACCACTCTCCTCCTCAATACGGAGCATCACCATCCCCCCTCTCAAAATGGAGCAGTACCACTCTTCCCCCCCAAAACAGAGCTGCGGCCCATCTCCCCCCCAAAACACAGCAGCATCGCCTTCCCCCCCAAAATGGAGCAGCAGCCCTTGTCCCCCTCAGAAACAGAGCAGCAGCCCCTTGTCCCCTGAAACAGAGCTGTGGGCCCTCTCCCCCCAGAAATAGAGCAGCGGCCCCTCGCCCCCCCAAAACCAAGCTGTAGCAACTCTCTGCCCCGAAACGGCGCAGCACCACCCGTCCCCTCCCCGAAACGGCGCAGCACCACTTGTCATCCCCCCCCAAAAACAGCACAGCACCACTCGTCCCCGTCCCCCCCCCCAAAACAGCGCAGCACCACTCATCCCCGTCCCCCCCCCAAAACGGCGCAGCACCACTCGTCCCCGTCCCCCCCCAAAACGGCGCAGCACCACTCGTCCCCGTCCCCCCCCCAAAACGGCACAGCACCACTCGTCCCCGTCCCCCCCCCAAAATGGCGCAGCACCACTCGTCCCCGTCCCCCCCCCAAAACGGCGCAGCACCACTCGTCCCCGTCCCCCGCCCAAAACGGCGCAGCACCACTCATCCCCGTCCCCCCCCCAAAAACGGCACAGCACCACTTGTCGTCGTGTCCCCCCCAAAAACGGCACAGCACCACTCGTGTCGTCCGTCCCCCCCCCCGCCAAAATGGAGCAGCACCACCTTCCTCCTCAATATAGAGCATCACCATCCCTCCTCTCAAAATGGAGCAGTACCACCATCCCCCCCAAAACAGAGCAGCAGCCCCTTGTCGCCTGGAACAGAGCTGTGGGCCCTCTCCCCCCAGAAACAGAGCAGCGGCCCCTCACCCCCCCAAAACCGAGCTGTGGCAACTCTCGGCCCCGAAACAGCGCAGCACCACTTGTCATCCCCCCCCAAAAACAGCACAGCACCACTCATCCCCCGTCCCCCCCGAAACGGCGCAGCACCACTCGTCCCTGTCCCCACCCCAAAAACAGCGCAGCACCACTCGTCCCCGTCCCCCCCCCAAAACGGCACAGCACCACTCATCATCCCCCCCCCCGACTTGGCGCAGCACCACTCGTCCCCGTCCCCCCCCCCCAAAACGGCGCAGCACCACTCGTCCCCGTCCCCCCCCCAAAACGGCACAGCACCACTCGTCCCCGTCCCCCCCCGAAACGGCACAGCACCACTCGTCCCCGTCCCCCCCCAAAACGGCACAGCACCACTCGTCCCCGTCCCCCCCCCAAAACGGCACAGCACCACTCGTCCCCATCCCCCCCCCAAAACGGCACAGCACCACTCGTCCCCATCCCCCCCCAAAACGGCACAGCACCACTCGTCCCCATCCCCCCCCCAAAACGGCACAGCACCACTCGTCCCCATCCCCCCCCCCAAAACGGCACAGCACCACTCGTCCCCGTCCCCCCCCAAAACGGCACAGCACCACTCGTCCCCGTCCCCCCCCGAAACGGCACAGCACCACTCGTCCCCATCCCCCCCCAAAAAGGCGCAGCACCACTCGTCCCCGTCCCCCCCCCCAAAACGGCGCAGCACCACTCGTCCCCGTCCCCCCCCCCAAAACGGCGCAGCACCACTCGTCCCCGTCCCCCCCCCCAAAACGGCGCAGCACCACTCGTCCCCGCCCCCCCCAAAAACGGCGCAGCACCACTTGTCCCCGCCCCCCCCAAAAACGGCGCAGCACCACTCGTCCCCGTCCCCCCCAAAAACGGCGCAGCACCACTCGTCCCCGTCCCCCCCCCCCCAAAACGGCGCAGCACCACTCGTCCCCGTCCCCCCCCCCCAAAACGGCACAGCACCACTCCTCGTCATCATCGTCCCCCCCCCCGAAATGGCACAGCACCACCCTCCTCCTCAATACGGAGCATCACCATCCCTCCTCTCAAAACAGAGCAGCACCACCATCCCCCCAAAACGGAGCAGCAGCAGCTTGTCAGCCTGAAACGAAGCAGCAGTCCCTCACCCCCTGAAACAGAGCTGTGGGCTCTCTCCCCCCAAAACAGAGCAGCAGCCCTTGTTCCCCCCAGAAATGGAGCAGCGGCCCCTCACCCCCCCAAAACTGAGCTGTGGCAACTCCACCCTGAAATGGAGCAGCACCACTCTCCCCCCTCCCCCCCAAAACGGAGCAGCAGCGCCCCCCCCCCCAAACACAGAGCAGCGCCCCCCCCCCCCCCCCCAAACACAGAGCAGCGGCCGATCTCTCCCCCCCACCCTGAAACAGAGCATCACCACTCAGCCACCCCAAAACGGAGCGGCAGACCCTCTCCTCCCCTAAAGGGAGCAGCACCAACTCTCCCCCCCAAAAAAGGAGCAGCACCAACTCTCCCCCCGGAACAGAGCAGCACCACTCTCCTCCCCAAAAACAGAGCTGCAGCCCACCTCCCCTCCCCAAAATGGAGCAGCACCAACTCTCCCCCCCCAAAACAGAGCAGCAAATTCTTCACCACAAAACCAGAGCAGCAGCCACCCCTGCCTCCCCCCCTAAAACAGAGCAGTGGCAAGTCCACTCCCCAACATGGAGCAGCAGCAATTGTGTGTCCCCCCCCAAAACAGAGCAGCACCAGCTCTCCCCCCACCCCAAAAGGGAGCAGCAACAATTCTCCCCATAAGGGAGCAGCAAATTCTTCACCCCACAATGGAGCAGCAGCAACCCCCGCCTCCCCCTGAAATGGAGCAAAATCCTTACCCTGTGACACTCTGAGAGGGATTAGTGCAGCCGCAGACTGTGTACTTACACGAGGGACCCTCGTACGGGACATCCTCAGGGTCAGCCCTGCAGAGGTGAGGGGAGGCCTGATGCTGCCCCCCGGGGTGCCCCGGCGCTCCGCTCCCCTCTCTGCTGCTCTCGTCATGGGAAAACACCGGTGAAGATATCTAGCAAAAAAAAAAAAAGAGGAGAAAGAGCTGCAGGGACCCAGAAGCCAAAAAGACGGCCAGACTCTACCTGCAGGAATAAACTAAGGAAACCCTGCCAAGAAGACTTCTAACCAAAAACCAGAAAATATGGAAAACCCAGAAAGCTCAAGAAGACAGGACACCGTCCCGTGCAGCGACTGAGATGGCCCAATGAATGAAGCTGTGAGGACAAGAGGTCCCAACTACCTTCACCAGCTCAAAGGCTGCAGCTGACTGGAGGAACAGCAGAGCCCTGACCCCAGGGAAGCCCAGGAGCAGAATGAGCCCCCCCGAGCAGAGGCTGTGGCTCATATACCCTGGGACCCACCCACCACCCTTCCCTGGGAGAGGGGAGGGACGAACCACCCAAAGGCATAAAGGCGGCCGGAGGAGCAGCAGCGAGTTCTCAGCTGCCTCGAGTTTACAGCGTGCAAAGCGCTGAGCAGAGAAAGCCACCCTTACTGGAAAGGACGATACCCGCTCTCTTACTACAAGAACATCTATCGCGTCAGCGCCACGGCTGGGTAGGGAATTAAACTTAATTTTTCTGGGGTGTGGATAGAAAAAGATAGCCATCATACTAAACTATGTAGGAAAGTAGCTCATTAAATGCAATAACAATGTTATTACTAAAAATTACATGCTTTAGTTTCCTATTAAAAAAACAAAGTGCTATGGGGCTACACTTCATGTCTAGCAAGACCACACGTGCTACCTAACTTCTGCTAGAACTACGTTCTGGATAGGACTGAATGACAAAGCAGAATTAGATCCTGTAAGAATCCCTTCTCAAAAATATCTCCGGTTGTAAAGTAGATTATTTACTGTAAGTGACCAACGATTCGGTCACCCCGACAGCCTCTCTGACTGACTCCCTTAACAGAACTAGCGGAGTCCCAAAGGACAGAAAACACAAAAACCCCACGGAAACACAAGAAATGTATCAGAAGCTGTATGAAGCAGCCTAACTAACACTTAAGTACCTAGAGCAAAAGTGAATTGCAAAACACAACAAAAAACACCCCAGGAGCTGCATCGGTAAAAATAGATGAAGGCTATTGCCTTCTCTGAAAAACTCAAGAAAATCTGAGCCGACGACAGACATCTCTGGGTACCAGATACCAAACAGAAACATACTATAAGACAGAAAACAGACTGCTGTGGAGCACCAAGGCGGCTTCGGCAAAGGTTCTGACAGAACAGGAGACATCATCACAGGGATTAGAGAGGTCCCGAAGGTGCCGGAGAGACCAAAGGAGTCTCAGGGGTGCAATGAGCTCAAAAGGGAATGGAACAAAGCACAGATGTCCTCAGGGGACCGAATGGAGGTGCAGCAAACAGGTGAGAGGACAGAAAGACCGACCCGGGTAACAGATGTGGACTCAGGAAGGGTTCTGAGGGAAAAGAGGGGTGCAAAGTGCCCCCCTGAGCTAGAACGGGGCTCTGGGGCCTAGGGGATGTCTCACGAGAGTTCAGCAACAGGAGCTGAGGAGTCCTGAGGGGGCCTGAGAGACCAAAGAAGCCTCAGAGATAACAATGAGGCACTCCGACAGGATTTCAGCAAAGTACAGACATCATCAGGGGGTGAATGAAGGCACCTAAACAGCAAAGAGTAAGATAAGAGCCCTCTGAAGCACACATAAAATCTAAAAGGGAGCTACCAGAGTGCTGTGCACTACAAGAAAGAACTCAGATGACATCATTATAGACAGCAGAGGAATTAGGAGCGGGCAGGGCAAGAAAAGAAGGCTTGGAGACACAGCAAGGGCCTTGGACTCTCAGGAGGGCATCTAGGCAAACTACAGATGACCGAGTGAGAGAAGAACCAAACAGATACACCCTCCATGGCAGAGAAAAATGAAGGAGCACTGCGTAGCAAAGACAGACGGCAGGCTCTAATGGAACAAGAGAGATGGAAAGGGAGATAAAGTGCTACGAGGTGCTGTGGAGAACGAGGAGGGTCTCAGGAGGCATTGTGATTGTGAGGAGAGGGGGGTTGAGGGGGGCTGGCAGGCAAAAGAAGGCTTGGGGACGACACAGAGGAACTCGGATGGTCATCTGAGCAGAGTACAGATGGTCTTGGGTGGCTGGGGACTGAACGCAGGAATCCTAGATAGAGGAACGAATGAGTGCTCTACAGCTCAAAGTGCTACAAGATGGATGTGGAGCACAAGGAAGGTCTCGGGAGGCATCATGACTGGGAAAAAAAACTGTCCTGAGGGAGCCAGGGAGACCAAAAAAGGACTGGGGACACAACAATGAAATCCAGAGGGGATATAAACCAAGTAAACATGTCAGAGGGCCAGGGAACGAATAGAGGTATGGCTACAGGGAGGAACTGGGCTGGCTCACAGATACGGACTCAAGAAGTCTTCTGAGGGAACGAGAGGCATGCAAGGTCTGCTACAAAGCTAAAAGTGTGCTAAGGGCAACCTCGAAGGCATCGATAGGCATCATGACACTGTTAGAGGGGTCCTGAATGGGCCAGAGAGACCAGAGGAGGCTCAGGGACACGAGGAGGAAGTCTGGAGGGGATTTGAACAGAGGACAGGTGTCCTCGGGAGGCCGGGGACCAAACAGAGGCATCCGACATGGCAGAGAGAAGGCGAGAGGGCTCTGGGACAAAATGGAAGCCTGAGGAAGAGTTGTCTCTGAATAAGGAAGATACAAATCCTGCTGCAGAACTAAAGGATGGCCACGGAGCACAAGGACGCTCGCAGGAAGCATCGTGACGGAAATAGAGGGGTGCTGAGGGGGCCCGAGAGATAGAAGGCAGCTCGAGGGCACAAAGGTGCTCGGGAAGGGATTTGAACCAAGCACAGATGTCGCAAGGGAGACGCTGACCCATTGGAGGCAAGCGAGATGGAGGAGAGGACAAAAAGACTGCTCTGAGGAAGAGGAGTGACCCGAGGAGATGTTCTGACAAACCAAGAGGGGTACAAATTACGCTCCAGAGATAAAAGCTTGCTGAGGAGACCCTCTAAAGCCTCAGGATGAACCGAGAGAAGAGGAAAAAATAAAACACACAAAGAAAATTTAAAAAGCAACACGGTATGCAACAAACAAGAAAGAATTAAAAAATAGGGATAGACAGCTAGATGTAGAAAAAAATTAAAAAGCAAAAGGACACACGGCAGAGGAGAAAAAATTAGAAAATAGGGACAGAAAACTAGATAAAAGTAGACATAGAAAAAAATTGGAAAACAAAGGCATTAAAGGAGGAAAAAATTAAAATACAGGGACTGCAAACTAAATAAATGGAGACATAGAAAGAAAAGTTAAAAAGGACTGCACTAAGGAAAGACAATAAATAATTAAAAAAATACAGACATTGAAAGGAATAAAAGCAGACAAAATTGAAAATAGCAGGGTTTAAGGAAATAAATTAAAAAGTAGCTACAGCAAACTAAAACAGAGACATAGAAAGAAAATTTGAAAAGCAAAGGGATTAATAACAGAGGAAAAAATTAAAAATAGGGTCAGCAAACTAAAAAAATGAAGACATTGAAACAAAATTCAAAAAGTGATGAAGTAGAGGACGGGCAGGAAGAAATAAACAACGCAAACAAGGAACTGGATAAAGGGAGACGTAGGGAGAAAATTGAGAAAGCGACAGGGTACTGGCCATAGGGGTAAAAAGTGAAATTTTGGGAGAGGGAGCCAGATAGACAGCCACAGGGAAAGGACATGTGAAGAGCAGCACAGGGAGTCAGCCGAGTAGAGGGAGACCTGGAAATGCAATTTTCACAAGCAACGGGGAAGAAGGCAGCATGGGAAGAATGAAATGATAGTGGGTGGGGAGCCAGACAGGGAGAGGCATAGGAAGGAAACATAGAAGGCAGCAGTGTACAGGTCAGTGCTAGCAGAAGAGCAAAAAGCTTCAGGGAGCCAGACAGCCCAGAAGGGAGACGGAGGCAGGGACAGGCAAGGAGGCAGGCAGAGTCCTGGAGAAGTGTGGCAGGGATAGGCCAGGACACGCACGAGGGGATGCACGACTCACCACAGCTCCTGGTGCCAGCAGGAGACCTACACGGCCCTGAGGCTTCTCTCTGCCTCTGCCCCTTCCTCCTCCACAGTGCCGGCTGCTCAACCCTCGCCCACCCAGGAGGAGGTGGGGGTGCCTCGATGCTCCTCTCCCACAAGGCTTCCCAGATGCACAGCAGCTCACACATGCAGCCAAGGGAGGCACCAAGCTCCCAGCTCCATGTGCCGGAGGTGCGCTCGGTTGGGGACGGCTGGGAGGGATCCTTCCTCACTGCAGGGACCGGCCGTTCCTCGCTGGAGGCAGCCGCCTCTGGAAGCCCCTTGGTTCCACTCCTCAGCCAGCTCCTGCAGGCAGCCCAGCCCAGGCAGCCCCCTCCCCAGCTAGAGCCCCTGGGCACAGCAGGGCCAGCCCCAGCCTCTGGAGCTGCCCTGGCCCATCCCCACCTGCAGCCTTTTTAAATCCTGGGCCCAGCCCCACCCTCACCTCACGGGTCCCACCTGGGCTGCCCCAGCCCACAGCTGGAGCCCATTGGGAACAGAGGGCCATCACCCCAGCCCCACAGCACATCACCCCCTCCCCTGCACCCGTCCACAGGCACGAGCTCTGCACCCAGGGGCTGCGAACACATCCAGGAGGCAGGAAAAGTTGATTCATTAATGCACATAACAAATCCTGGCAGTGAGTTGGCTACAAGGCTCAGTGCCCAAAGGCAGCAGGACAGAGGGAGACAAGGGAAGAGAAAAGCAGGAGGAAGGACAGAGGGACATGGAGAAGAGGTGTGGGACAGGGAGCCACAAAATGGGATGCTGTGAACAAGAGAGGGATGGGGAGCAGGACAACGGTGTGGAGAGAGGAGAGCAGAGAGATTGCGGGGAAAACACGGGGAGAGAGACGGGGGAATAAAAGAGAGACAGGGAGCAGGAGGGAGAGGCAGAAGGGACCAGCAGGACAACAAGATAGAGACAAGACAAGGGATGGGGGAAAAATCTAAAGTGATAGGGGAAAGAAACATAGGCAAGAAATAAAAAATAGAAACAGAGAGCCAGATAGAGGTAGACATAGAAAGAAAATTTCAAAAAGTGACAGGGTACAAGAAACATAGGCAAGAACTAACAAATAGGGACAGGGAGATGTAGAAAGAAAATGTAGAAAGTGATGGGGTACAGGACAGAGAGGGAAGAATTAATAATTAGAGACAGGGAGATGGATAGAGGGAGACATAGTGTCCTGGTTTTGGCAGGAATAGAGTTAATTTCCTTCCTGGCAGCTGGTACAGTGCTGTGTTTTGGATTTAGGGTGAGAAGAGTGTTGATAACACACCGATGGTTTAGCTGTTGCTAGGTAATGCTTACACTAGTCAAGGACTTTTCAGCTTCCCATGCTCTACCGACTGAGAAGGCTGCAGGTGCACAAGAAGCTGGGAGGGGGCACAGCCAGGACAGCTGACCCAAACCGGCCAAAGGGATATTCCATACCACATGATGTCATGCTCAGCATATAAAGCTGGAGGGAAGAAGAAGGGGGAGGGGGGGATGTTCGGAGTGATGGCGTTTGTCTTCCCAAGTCACCGTTACACGTGATGGGGCCCTGCTTTCCTGGAGATGGCTGAACACCTGCCTGCCCATGGGAAGTAGTGAATGAATTCCTTGTTTTGCTTTGCTTGTATGCGCAGCTTTTGCTTTACCTGTTAAACTGTTGTTATCTCAACCCACGAGTTTTCTCACTTTTACCCTTCCGATTCTCTCCCCCATCCCACTGGGGGGGAGTGAGCGAGCGGCTGCGTGGTGCTTAGTTGCCGACTGAGGTTAAACCACAACACATAGAAGGAAAATTTTCAAAGCAACAGGATACAAGAATCTTATACAAGAATTAAAAAATAGGTACACGGACCTGCATAGAGGGAGACGTAAGAAGAAAATTTGAAAAGCGACGGGGTACAAGAAACACCACCAAGAAACTAAAATTAGGTCAGGGAGACAGAGAGAGGGAAAGGTAGCAAGAAATTTTAAAAAGTGACTGGGTTCAAGAAACATATGCAAAAATTTAAAAAATAGGGATGGAGAGGTAGAAAGCAAGCTTCGAAAGCGATGGGGTACAAGAAACACAGGCAAGAATTAAAAAAAATAGGGAAAGGGAGCGTGATCGAAGGAAACTCTGGTGGGTTGACCTTGGCTGGCTGCCGGGTACCCGCCAAGCCGCTCTGTCACTCCCCCTCCTTAACATGACGGGTGGAGAAAATACAACAAAAAAGCTTGTGGGTCAAGATAAGGACAAAGAAAGAGATCACTCACCAATTCCTGTCACAGGCAAAACAGACTCAACTTGGGGAAATTAATTTAATTTATTGTCAATCAAAATCAGAGTAGGATAATGAGAAATAAGAACAAATATAAAGACACCTTCCCCCTGCCCCTCTCTTTTTTCCTGGGCTTATCTTCACTCCTGGCTTCTCCACCTCCTCCTCCTCCCGAGCAGCACAGGGGGACAGGGAGCAGGGGTTGCAGTCAGTTCATCACGTGTTGTCTCTGCTGCTCCTTCCTCCTCATGCTCTTCTTCTGCTCCAGTCTGGGGTCCCTCCCACGGGGCCGCAGGTCCTGCCAGAAAACCTGCTCCAGCATGGGCTCCTCTCCACGGGGCCACAGCTGCTGACAGGAGCCTGCTTCGGCACGGGCTCTCCACGGGGTCACGGCTTCCTTCAGGCACATCCACCTGCTCCACCATGGACCTCCATGGGCTGCGGGGGGACTACCTGTGTCACCATGGTCTTCACCACGGGCTGCAGGGGAATCCCTGCTCTGGTGCCCGGAGCACCTCCGCCCCCTTCACTGACCTGGTTTCTGCAGGGCTGTTTCACCCTCACATTTTCTCTGTCACAGCTTCTGCACAGCATTTTTCAGCCCTTCTTAAATACGTCATCACAGAGGTGCTGCCAGCGTTGCTGATGGCTCAGCTCTGACCAGCAGCAGATCCGTCTTGGAGCTGGAACTGGCTATGCCTGACGTGGGGGCAACTCCTGGTGTCTTCTCACAGAACCCACCCCTGCAGCCCCTGCCCCCCGCCCCAGCTAACAAAACCTTGCCATGTAAACCCAATACAACAGCGACCGGCTACAGGGCAGAGAGGGGGGGCTGAAAAATAGGGAAAGGGAGAGGCAGAGGGGAAAAAATAGCGATGGGCTACAGGCTAGAGAGGTAGAAGAGACAGGGAACCAGACTGAGAGAGATGGAGAAAAACAAAGAATAGGGATGGGCCACAGGGCAGAGAGGGAGGAATTAAAACAGGGGACAGAGAGAGACTGCGAAATACCAAAAAACCTCGATGAGCTGAAGGGGAGAGACAGAGGAATTAAAGAATAGCGACAGGGAGAGAACGATAAAGACAAAAATGGGCTATGGGACAGAGAGGGAAGAGATTAAAACATAGGGACAGGGACCTGGAACGAGAGAATCTAAGAAAGAAGACACATATCGAGAACACAGGGCAGAGAGAGAGGGTTTTAAAAATAGGGACGTGGAGCCAGATGGAGGGGCGGGAGGGACTGTGAAGGGCTAAAGGGCAGACGGGGAGGAATTAAAAAAAATTGGGATAGGAAGACAGACAGATAGATGGAGAAAGACAAAATAGTGATGGGCTGCAGGACAGAGACTGAGGATGAAAAAAAGAGGGACAGGGAACAGGACAGAAGCGCAGAGAGACAAAGGAAACGGAGAGGTAGAACGACAGAGAAAGAGGGGGGCTTGGAGAAGGAGAGAGGGAGAGGTGCAGGGAAACTAAAAATTGACAACAGTGAAAGAGAAGGGGGGACAGAGGGACCGGGATGCGGAAGAGGGACGACATGGCCCCAAGGGTCCAGGACTCTCCACAGCTCCCGCTCTTGGAGCTGCGGGGAGAATTTGACAGTTCAGACATATCTTTCTCTGTCTCCCCCTCTCTCTCCCCCTCCTCGGTAGCTCCGGTCACTTGACTGTCATGCACCTAAGAGAACAGATTGGTGTCTTAGGCGTTAGGCTTCCCAGATACACAGCCTCACACGTGCACACACTACATGGCTGCACTGTGATTTTGGTTATGCATACAGACCCTGCCGTGCACGCTGGTGATCGGATCTGCTGAGCACTACGCTAAGAGGGATCCTTCCTCACCCAGAGAGGCAGGCTGTCTCCTGTCTGCAGTGGGAGGCAGCTGCTGGCTGGGTCCTCTTTATTTTATTCTTCAGCTGCTTTACCTTTTTCTGGCCTCTCAGGCTTCAGCTGCAGCAGCTCCTGTCCACAGCCAGTAAGCATCTGTCCCTTGTCGCCCATGCCGCTAGGAGAATGAGTCCAAAGGCAACCTACACAAACCTGAGCCAGCTGCAGTCAACAGCATCCCTGGAGAGGAACCGACAACAGAGTCCTCAGTGCTGCCTCTGGGAGAGGGAAAGAACAAGCAACTGTCATCCACAGCGATGACTGTGGCTCTCCTCAGGCAGGAACCCCTCCTTCTGCAGGAGACGCCGCTCCTCCCCTGAACTGATGCTAATGGCACCTGCATTTATGGAGAATAAAGCATGTTCAAGGGCCAGCTTCTGCCCTGATGTCCTGGTTTCGGCAGGGATAGAGTCCCTTCCTAGTAGCTGGTACAGTGCTGTGTTTTGGATTTAGGATGAGAACAAAGTTGATAACGCACCGATGTTTTAGTTGTTGCTGAGCAGTGCTTACACTAGCCAAGGAGTTTTTAGTTTCCCATGCTCTACCGACTGAGAAGGCTGGAGGTGCACAAGAAGCTGGGAGGGGGCACAGCCAAACTGGCCAAAGGGACATTCCATACCATGTGACGTCATGCTCAGTACATAAACTGGGGAAAGCTGGCCGGGGGGGGCCGCTGCTCGGGGACTGGCTGGGCATCGGTCGGCGGGTGGTGAGCAATTGCACTGTGCATCGCTTGCTTTGCGTATTATTATCTTATTATTATTATCACTTTTATTTCAATTATTAAACTGTTTTTATCTCAACCCACGAGTTTTTCTCACTTGTGCTTTTCCAATTCCCTCCCCCATCCCACCGGGGTGGGCGGGGAGTGAGCGAGCGGCTGCGTGGTGCTCAGTTGCCGACTGAGGTTAAACCACAACACCCGAGGACAGGGTTTGGGGGCAGTCTGTGGCTACGCGACAGGCTTCAGGGGAGGTGCTGGAGCTGGGAGCAGCTGCACAGGGCGAGCGGGGCCGGGGGAGGCTCAAGGGGAGACGTGGTGAGTTGGGGAGGCGCCCGGCGCCCGGGGGGGTGTCCGCCTCCTTCCCCTCTCCCCTTGGGTCAGCCCTCGGTTAAGTCCCCGGGGCTGCCCTGACCTGCCTCGCCTCCAGCAGACCGGGAGCCTGCCGCAGCGGGCGGTTTGCAGCTCCCCGTCC
Organism: Spheniscus humboldti; assembly: GCA_027474245.1. Classification (NCBI taxonomy): domain Eukaryota; kingdom Metazoa; phylum Chordata; class Aves; order Sphenisciformes; family Spheniscidae; genus Spheniscus; species Spheniscus humboldti. Next base: position 49,777 of record JAPZLJ010000048.1, on the reverse strand, counting down.
CGCCACCCCCGGGCGGCCGGCGGGCAGGAGACACCCCCGCACCCGCCGAAGGGGCTCCCTCGCCTCGCCGGCGGCCGGCGCGCCGCCACGCCGCTCCCGGGCACCGCGCGTGCGCGGGACGCCGACGGCGCGCCGGAGGGCTCAGAGCCGGCGCGCGAACGCCGGGCTGCAGTGCCGCGCTTCGGCCGCCAGGCGGCGGCAGCAGCGAGCGCCCGCCGGGCGGCGCGTGCCCGGGGGCGGCACCGGCGCCGCAGTCCCGCGCTTTGCCGAGCGCCCGCCGACACCGCGCAGGTGGGGCGGCACCGGCGTTCCCTTACCGGGAGGCAGCAACGAGCGCGGCGGCACCGCCTCGCAAGCACTGCAGCGTCTCATCGCCGTAACCGGCGGACGGCAGCGAGGAGCACGGTGGCACCTGCGCGCATGCGCAGCGCCTACCCGCAGTACCGCACTTTGGTCGCCCGGCGGCAGCAGCGAGGGCGGCGCCGCGCTCCACCGCTCTTGGACGGCACCCGAGCTGCAGTACCGACGTTTGGTCACCGGGCGGCGGCAGCAGCGAGCTGGGCGTCGCGTGCCACTGCGCATGCGCAGCGGATGATCTGCAGTACCGGATTTCGGCCGCCGAGAGGCAGCAGCGAGCACGCGGGCACGCGCCGTTGCGCATGCGCGGACCCTCACCTGCACTACCACATTATTGTCGCTCGGCGGCAGCAGCGAGCCGGGCGCCGCTGCGCATGCGCTGCGCTGGAGCTGCAGTACCTCATTATGGTCACCGGGCGGCAGCAGCGAGCGCGGTGTAACACGCCGCCGCGCATGCGCGGCAACTGTACAGCAGTACTGACGTTTGATCGCCGGGCGGCAGCAGAGAGCGCGTTGTGTCGCTCAACTGCGCATGCGCGGCGCCGGGCGGCACCAGCGGGGGCGGAGGCACGCATTTGGGAGGCGCGGCCTAGCGGCTCGTCGGGGCGGCGGGAAACCCGCCGAAAACCACACGAAACCGGCAACAAAACTATACCTCGTGCCCCGCCGCGGGGGCCGCGGCGGTAGCAAGGGCTACGCCGCGCCGCACGCGCCCGAGAGCCATGCGGCTGCCCGGCAGCCACGTCCGCAAAAACTACACCTCCCGGCATGCACCGGCAGAGAACACACGGCTGCCCGGCAGCTGAGCGACAGAAGACTACACCTCCCGACATGCTGCGGGGAGCCAACATGGCCGACCGGAAGCCCCGTGCCCCGGGACTACAGCTCCCGGCATGCTCCGGGGAACAACATGGCCGACTGGAAGCCCCGTGCCCCGGGACTACACCTCCCAGCATGCTCCGGGGAACAAACATGGCCGACCGGAAGCCCCGTGTCCCAGGACTACAGCTCCCGGCATGCTCCGGGGAACAACATGGCCGACCGGAAGCCCCGTGCCCCGGGACTACACCTCCCGGCATGCTCCGGGGAACAAACATGGCCGACCGGAAGCCCCGTGTCCCAGGACTACAGCTCCCGGCATGCTCCGGGGAGCCAACATGGCCGACCGGAAGCCCCATGTCGCAGGACTACAGCTCCCGGCATGCTCCGGGGAACAAACATGGCCGACCAGCAGCCCCGTGCCCCGGGACTACACCTCCCGGCATGCTCCGGGGAACAACATGGCCGACCGGAAGCCCCGTGCCCCGGGACTACAGCTCCCGGCATGCTCCGGGGAGCCAACATGGCCGACAAGAAGCCCCGTGCCCCGGGACTACAGCTCCCGGCATGCTCCGGGGAGCCAACATGGCCGACAAGAAGCCCCGTGCCCCGGGACTACAGCTCCCGGCATGCTCCGGGGAGCCAACATGGCCGACAAGCAGCTCCGTGCCCCGGGACTACAGCTCCCGGCATGCCGCGGGAGGCAGCCGTCCCCGCCCTCTGACCCTGCGGGGACACCGTTCTCCCCCCGCCGACGCACCCGGAAGCCCCGCCCAGCCCCCGGCGCAGCCCCGCGCTCCGCAGCGCGGCTCCGGGCAGCCGCCGCCACCCGGCTCGCGCACCCCCCCCCCGCCGGCCTCGCCTCGCCGCCCCCCTGGAGCCCCTGCGCGTCCTGCGCGCCGCCATGCTGCTCCCGGGCACCGCGCATGCGTGGGACGCCGACGGCGCGCCGGAGGGCTCAGAGCCGGCGCGCGAACGCCGCGCTGCAGTGCCGCGCTTCGGCCGCCAGGCGGCAGCAGCGGAGGAGGCGGCGGCGCTGCCGCGCACCCGTGCGGTGCCGGCGCTGCAGTGCCGCGCTTCGGCCGCCAGGCGGCGGCAGCAGCGAGCGCCCGCCGGGCGGCGCCCCCCGGCCGGGCGGGAGGCGGCCCCGAGCGCGGCGGCAGCGCCCCGCGGGCCCCGCAGGGTCCCGCCGCCGTTACCGGCGGTCGGCAGCGGGTCGTCACCTGAACCGCCCTTTCCTGGGCAGGAGCGGGGCGAGGAACGACCGACGGCTCAGCCCCGTTTACACCGTCCCGGGACGGTCGCGGCCGGCGGGGGGTGCGGGGCTCACGTCCCTCCGCCCTCCTCCCACCCGCGGCCCGGGCGGAAACGCTCGTCGCCTCCGTACCGAAAAGCGCCCGAGCGGCTCGGGCGCGTCAGTCCTTCGCGTGTGGCTGCTCAGAAGCAGCGGGCGGCTGCTTCTGCCCGTGCCCCCCGCCCCGTCGCCTCGGGAGGGGGACGCGGCACAGGGAACCCGCCGAACGGGGGGTTTATCCCCCGGAGTGAGCCCCAGGGACCGCCGTACGGGTCCGCCTGTGGCACCGGGCCGAGCCCCGGAGGTTCCACCTTTGCTCTGTACAGGAGCGCAGCTCTGCACTCCTCTGTCAACACCCTCCCCGTGAATTTTCAGGCATTTTGGGGCTGTGATCCTCCTTTTTGGGGGGACCCCCCCCGTCTCCCACTCACCTGCTCCTCCGCTGCATCATCACCCCCCCCAGTGACTTTGGGGTGCCCCAAATTACATCATCACCCCCCCAGCCCCCTCCCACCCCTTTTTATTCACCCCCCAAAAAGCCACAAAACGAGGGAAACGGCCCCGACCGGCAGCTCGTTACTTTAAAAGTTCCGTTTGCATATGTACACGCCCCGCCCCAAAAAGGGGAGCTCTGCTAGGAAAATAAAGGGGGGGCAGCCCCCCCAAACGGTTGCAGCCCCCCCAGCCCCTGTCCCGCAGGCTGATGGCTGCCCCACGGAGGGGCAGTGTGCCAGAGGATGGTGCCACGTCTCTTGCCCAGGCTCTGCTCCGCGATGCTCCCCCTCCATTCCCTGGCTGGGACGGGCTCCCCAAGGCCACAAATGTCCCCGGTCCCTGTCGGCCCCGGGCTCTCCCCACCAGACAGCCCTCACCGCCGCACCTGCAGGGCACCCACTGGAGACAGAGCCAGGAGCCTCCAGACACAGGGCTGGCCCCTTACCGTCAGTACGCTTCACGACCGGCAGGCAAACCTGGGCTGGGGGGTATCTCTTGAGCACCATGAGATGCTTACAACAAGACTTCTGGAAAAGGAAAACTCCAAATTAAATTTCAGCATATTAAAAAAACAGCACAGAAGAAAGTAGAGGAAGTCAGTCAGAATAAGGGATAGTACAGTCGTTGAGCTAAAGGAGGATTCTAGGTGAACAAGTCAGCTCGAAATACACCACCTCCTTTAAAAACTAGAGGCTAGAGTGATTTGAACACTTAAACCAGTATTAAGGCTAACTGATATGATTTGGAACACATTCTTAGCATAAAAGTAAACACTCTCGCTGGTGTTGGAGAGTGTCTCGTCCCCTCCTGGCAGCAGTGCTGCAGGGAGATAACCCTGCGAGGCTGCAGGACGAGGTTGTACCATCATCAGAATCTACGCTTACAGATCCACCACAACAGCTACAGCCCTTGACGCTGCTGCTGCACATCTTGCTTGGTCAATAAAGCTGAAAGTGAAGCGTAAAAATTTGGAGAGGGAAATGAAGAATAAAGAACAAATCTCAGTAATTCACTTCATGCTGAAAAGGTGTGCGCATGTTTATATACATCCAATAAAAATACTTACACTATAAAAGTATCCGATTTTCCTTTTGCATCGATTTAACTTGCATAGCTGTGAGTTGATACCATTAAATTCTCTATCTCCAAAATACACAGTTATAATTTGACTAGGGGTTTTTTTTTGTGGGTTACATAATTAGGAGGGACATCTGGCCAGCTGCACTGCCCAAGAGAGATGCTACTGCACTGCCAGGGAAACGCGCCATTGAAAGCAAGGCAGAAATAAAGTACTTCAGAGCACTGTCTCAAAATATTGGGCAAAAAACTGTAACGTTCAGTTGCCTCTCTTTTTAAACATTTAGAGCAAATACCCAACTGCTTAAATACGCCTAATACATTGTATGCGACAGCTACTTGGCAGTTACAGTTTAAACAATGCAAGTCAGTTTATAAATTACACAATTTTAACTTCTTTTTAAAGTTTCATTTATGATAGAAAATCAGTGAGATAAGAGATCCCCCAGACAGTTTTACTTTTGGGCAGCAAGAGAGCTCTGCAGGCTGCCGCCAGCCAACACTGCGCTCTTCTTTTAAAACCACACCCCCCATAAAAAAACGCACAAAAAAAACCATGACCTTGCATCTTTTTTTTTCTTCCTTTCGGAGCTCATCCCTGTCTCAGCATATTGCCTTGTCAGAGCATGAAGTGCAGGTGATCTGGACCCCGATGGCATTCGCATGTGATGAATACGTGTTCAGGAATAGTCCAGGTCTGTCAGGCTGGTGTCATTTTCATGGTTTTGATAATCATAACTCAATTTTATTGACTGATGCATTTGTGAGGAAACTAATTAACTTTTAAATGTAGCATCTCCTTGGGGAAAAAAACGCGTTAGACTCTCAAAATAATTATGATTCAGAGCTCCCAACCATGATGGAGTGGTGGGGAAATTAATGAAAGTGAAGACAGCAGCAACATTAAGTGAAATGTGGCTTTAATTCTGATAACGTACTTCAGACACTCTCCAAGTCTACACCTCAGTCCTGTGAATGACTAGTCCTTTTTTGGAAGGACAAACTTTTTTACGTAGAAGTCCTAGATTGAAGGCTCCACGGAAGAGAACGTGGATTGAGCCACAGGACAACAAGCCATCAACACTCTCACGAAAGAAAAAAAAAAAAGAAAAAGAAAATCGAATAAAAATCAAGTTTAAGCATCGGTTTCCATCATGTTTGATTCACTATCTTTCTACCGGCATCTAGGTGCTCAAATATTAACTATATTGACACCACGTATTACTAAAAATTTAGTTCTGCATATAAAAATAAAAAGCTATTTCCGACTTGCCCATAAAATTAGTATGAACAAACAAGAGAAACACTTGACCCTAAAGAAGGTAACAGGCTGCTCTTAATTTACCATAGATGAAAGTTCGTTTTTACCTGAAAGGAAAACATTTGTAACCACCAAGGGACCAGTTCAGGAGCGAGGCACGCTCTGTTAACTGCAATTTTTCATCAGCTTTTCTGCGCTGGCAGCAAATTTGCCCTTTCTCTGGGTTTGATGTGGAGTATCTGTAGTGCCCTTGAACTTGCAAGTGTTTCTCCCCGCTCCCCCAGCCCCATACCTGCGATTACCTGAGCAGCACGTGGAATCAACCACGCACATTTTCTTCACGTGACGCAGAGAAGAGGAAAACTGGGAAAAAGAGGAGGCAAAAAATGAACCCGTTTGTCGGGTTTGGTTTTGGCAGGGATAGAGTTAATTCCCTTCCTAGTAGCTGGTACAGTGCTGTGTTTTGGATTTAGGATGAGAACAAAGTTGATAACGCACCGATGTTTCAGTTGTTGCTAGGTAGTGCTTACGCTAGTCAAGGACTTTTTAGTTTCCCATGCTCTACCGACTGAGAAAGCTGCAGGTGCACAAGAAGCTGGGAGGGGGCACAGCCAAAATGGCCAAAGGGACATTCCATACCATGTGACGTCATGCTCAGTACATAAACTGGGGAAAGCTGGCCGGGGGGGGGGCGCTGCTCGGGGACTGGCTGGGCATCGGTCGGTGGGCGGTGAGCAATTGCACTGTGCATCACTTGCTTTGCGTATTATTACTATTACCATATTATTATTATTATCATCATTTTATTTCCATTATTAAACTGTTTTTATCTCAACCCACGAGTTTTTCTCACTCGTGCTCTTTTCCAATTCCCTCCCCCATCCCACCGGGGTGGGCGGGGAGTGAGCGAGCGGCTGCGTGGTGCTCAGTTGCCGACTGAGGTTAAACCACGACACGCACCCAGCCAACGGTGGAAACACAGGGGAGGACTCTGCCGGAGGGGCCCTGCCGCGCACCCCGGGAGCTCCGACCGGCCGGTTCCTCTCCCCTTTGCCAGGTACTGGGGAGCCACCGCCGCCTCGTGCTGCCACCTCGCCCGCACCCCCTCACAGCGGGGCTGCCCCGGGAGGGCCGGGGGACCCCCACCTCACCTCTGCCCTTGGGAGTGGGACCGGGAGAGACCCTCCGCCCAGAGAGAGGCGCCCGGCGTGGATTTCACACCCCAGGGAAGAGGACGGGCTCCCTGCCGGCAGAAGGACGACTCGCCCCGCTGCTGCTCTGAGCTGCTTGCTGGGGACAGCCCTGCCTGCGCCCGGCCGCTCTTCGGTCGCGCTGGGAGTGCAGTCCGGCCGACGGATGCTCCCACGAATAGATGCTCCAGCTAATTGCAGCTCCTGCTCATTACAGCTGCAGGTCGTTTTGCCTCTGGGTAATGCATGCTCCGGACAGCGGACACCCCGTCTCACTCCAGCTCCTGCTTGCTACAGCACTGGCTAATTGAAGCTCCAGTTGATTTCAGCTCCTTCTCCTTACAAGCTCCAGCTATTTGCAACAGTCCGGGCTTTTGACAAGGTCGTAAATCAATCACTCTCTTAACTTGAGTATTACTATCAAATGTCATAGCTGTACATTGTATAAATACTGATTAATTACTTAATAACTATTCTAAGCAGTGTACAAAGAAGAGCTGGACTCAAAGAGGGCGTGCGGGGCCTGAAAAGCACCCTTCCCCCAGAGACCACCTCAGACGTCGAGTTCAGCTGGTGCATGCCGGCCTCACGAACTTCGGGGTCCGACGCGACCAGACCCCCACCTCCAGGGAGGGTCCACACACCCTGCCCACCCCCGGCTTGCCCCCACAGCCTCCAGTGTCCTCACACCCCCCTGCACAAACAGCCAAACTGGCTTCTGCTTTTGGCCCCCAAACCAGCTCACTTAGTGCCCATTTCTGAGCCCAAAAACCCAGCTGCTCTGCTCTATCTACCCCCCTTTAGTTTAAAGCCATTCCCCCTTGTCCTGTCGCAACAGGCCTCAAGTTGCGCCAGGGGAGGTTTAGATTGGACGTGAGGAAAAATTTCTTTACAGAGAGAGTGGTTAAACATTGGACCAGGCTGCCCAGGGGAGTGGTGGAGTCACCATCCCTGGACATATTTAAAAGACGTGTAGATGCAGGAATTAGGGACATGGTTTAGTGGGCATGGGGGTGTTGGGTTGACGGTTGGACTCGATGATCTTAGAGGTCTTTTCCAACCTTCATGATTCTATGAACAGGCCCTGCTACAAAGTTTGTCCCCATCTTTCTTATCAGCCCCCTTTCACTACTGAAAGGCCGCAATAAGGTCTCCCCCGAGCCTCCTCTTTTCCAGGCTGAACACCCCCAACCCTCCCAGCCTGTCCTCAGAGCAGAGGGGTGCCAGCCCTCCAACCGTTTTTGTGGCCTCCTCTGGACTGGCCCCAACAGGTCCAATCCCAGGAGAACGAGCTCGCTTCAGAAGAAGTGAAACCCAATAAGAAATCAAGAGACCGACCAGAATTAAGGGGTTGGACTTGGGGATCGGGTGCGGGGTGGTATGGGTATAACTGCGGGCACGATCTGCGGTTGGGGTTCCTCTCCGGAGGCACCCAGCTCGAGCTGGCACCTGAGAAATAATCAAAGAGGAATTGGAAACCTTCCTTCGGACCCGACATCAACCAGTGGGATCCCGGGGTCGGACCCTGTTATGGTGGCCGGCGTGCGTAAATCTGTAACAGTGTGCAGGGACCTCCCTCTGCAGTGGGTGTGGGTGTGCAAGGGCCCCCGTGCAATGGGCACAGGCATGCAAGGACCCCCATGTAACAGGCATGGATGCGCAGGGACCCCCATGCAACAGGGTGCTGGTGTGCAGGGACCAGCACACAACAGCTTGACGGTGTGCAGGAACGCCTGTGCAACGGGGAGCGGGCGTGCAAGGACGCCTGTGCAATGGGGAGCAGGCGTGCAAGGACGCCTGTGCAATGGGGAGCGGGCGTGCAAGGACACCTGTGCCCCAGGCGTGCAGGGACCGGCGTGCAGAGAGGCTGCTGGTGTGCAGCGAGGTGCCGGGATCACTGCCCAACGCAGCGCTGGCATGCGGGGAAGTGTGCAAGGGGGTGCCTGCAGATCAGCGTGCAACGCGGCGCTAGGACACGGCTCCGTGTAGAGCGGGACAGCCACGCGTTGGTGCAACAGAAACCCCGGTGGACGCAGAATCTCCCCTGTGCAGCAGGGTCGATTGTGTAACACAAACCCTGGTGTGCACAGGAACCCCCGTGAGCACCAGGAACAAACGTGCAAGCCTGGCTCTGCGCACCGCTGCTCGGGACAACAAGGTTCCAGCGTGCAACTTGCACGCATGCAGACCCCGTGCCGGGGAGGGGGGCAGATCTGGAGCAGGTTCCCCCAAAAAACCGTGCGGAGGGAGGCGGGGATTTGCAGAAACACCTTTTATTTTGTGGTTTTTTTTGTTTTGGGTTTTTTTTTTTTAAAAGAGAGAGAATACACCTCCCTGCATGCTTCTGACCCCCCCGCCACCACGGAGGCGGCAGGGAAGAGGACATTCTGGGGGTCACCAGCCACCCAGGGGGGCCACTCACCCTGTAGCAGCAGGTCAGGGTGTCCCCACGTCCCCTCTGCGGTCCCTCCAGGGGGTGACACCCATCGCGGGATCCCGTCACAGCTCGGGCGCAGCGTCAGCAGCGTCGGCCTGTCCCGGTGGCGCGGGCAGGCGGAGCTCAGCGTCGTGGCGGCTGAGGGCGAAGAGGCGGCCGACGGCCAGCAGCGCCAGCAGCGCAACAGCCGCACAGATGCCGAACATGCTCCTGGTGCCCGTCTGACGGTCGCTGTCGTGGAGAACCAGTAAACCCAGACAGGCCAGTAAGTTCAGGGGGAGGCGAAACCAGTTCATCACCCCCAGGCGATCCTTCTCCGGCACCACTTTCCGTCGGAGGAAACCCATGGCCGGGAAGTAGAGCCCGCAGGAGAGTTCAATGAGGAGGAAGGCGAGGAAGGACTCGGCGGGGCTCTCCTGGCCGGGGTTGGTGGAGAAGGTGAGCATGAAGAGGGAGAAGAAGACCAGGAGGACGGCGAGGGAGAGGAGGTGGACGGGCTGGAGGCGGTAACTCTTGGAGATGGCCAGGCGGTAGAGTGAGGAGCCCAGCATGCTGGCGGCCATGAAGCCGGAGAAGACGATGCCCAAGGGAGCGCCGTGGGGATCCAGGACGGGGGTCCAGAGGAAGATGAAGATGTAGACGACGCTTTCAAACAGAGCCTGGATGGTGCCCAGGAGAAGGACGCGCCGGTCGGAGAGGAGGCGCTTCAAACCGTCGCCGCAGGTTTTGGAGAAAGCTCGTTTCTTCCCATAGTTTTCATCCCAATTTTTCACGGCAAAGACCCCCGACAGCACCAGAAGGGGGATGGAGACCATGAACGGGGCTACCGGGCCCAACCCCAACCACTCGGTGAAGAAATCAGCCGCCCCCCCGGCCCCTACAGCGATAACGTTGTTCCAAAAAGCCGCCCGAGAGAAGGTGACGGCGATCCACTCGGTTGGAAAATCGTACCGCTCCACGTGCTCGTGGACGTACCACGCCTCGAAGGCGGAGAAGAGCAACGCCGTGGACAACCCCCCTAAAATCCTCCCCGCTGCCAGCACCAGGTAATCCCGAGAGAGTTTGGCCAAACAACAAATCGAGTAGGTCAAGGAAAAAAGGACGCAGGATTTTTTCCGACCCAATCGATCTACTAAAGAAGAGGAAACCAACCCGAAAAGGACGCTGGAGGCGAAGCCGCAGACGTAGAGGATGGCGATCTGTTCCTCCAGGAAGCGGTAGTGCTGGTAGAGTTTGTAGAGGTAGGGTCCCTGCAGCCAGTCGGCAGCCAGTGCCGGCAGGTAGACGCGGTAGTAGCCACGCTGGAAGCGGCGGAAGGCCGGGTTGGCGTGGTGGGGGGCTGCAGGGGGGTGGGAGCGGCAGGCGGCCAGCTCCAGCGCCAGGCAGGCGGCCAGGAGGAGGGCGCAGGCGGAGTAGGAGGCGAGGAGCATGGCGGAGGGGAGATCACCGGCATCGCCGGGGTTGGGGGGGCTGCGGAGGTCCTGGGGGGGCCAGGAATCAGGTCAGACAGGCCTGTGGTTTGGATGGGGGCTCCTGGGGGATGGTGCCCCCCCCTCCCCCAGATCACCTCAAAAGGCAGCTCTGGCTTCATCGGCCCCTGCTGCCCGCCCCCCATCACCCTCCTGCCCCAGGCAGCCCCCTCCCCACCGAGCAGCTCCCCCCACCTGCCTCAGGCCCCTGAGATCACCCCCCACGGCCCCTGCACAACCCCCCCGTGGCATCCCCCCGGTCCTGCCCCATAACCCGCCCCCCCAGTACGCCCCAGCCCTGCCCTATACCTACGCCCCCCGCCCTATACATCCCCCCCCCAGTACCCCCCCCAGCCCTGCCCCATACACCCCCACGGCACAGCCCCCACAACCCCCCGGCCCATACGGCCCCACAGCCCCAGGCTCCGCAGGGCCCCTCTCGGGGACCCCACAGCCCCGGGCCCCCGGGCCCCCACACGCCCCCATAGCCCCCCCCCCCGGGCCCCACAGGGTCCCCATAGGCCCCACAGCCCCCCCGGCCCCACCTGCCCCTCGGCGGGGGGAGCAGCCGCGCGCGCCAGCGCCTCCGCGCACCCACTTCCGCTTCCGGCTGCCCCCGGCTGCCCCCGGCCGCCGCAGCCGCCGCCATGTTGGCCCGCGTCACGTGACGCGGGCCCGCGCTCGCCCCGCCTCCCCCGCGGTGGCCTTGCCCCTCTCTATCATCTTTGCCCCCAAAACGGGGGCGGGGGGGGAGCTGTGGGGTGCCTACGGGGCGGAGGTGCCTATAGGGCCCTGCATGGGGCATCTATGGGGTGTCCATAGGGTGTCTGTGGGGCAGTGGTATCTATAAGGCCCTGTCTGGGGTGTGGGGGTACCTATGGGGCAGTGGTGCCTATAGGGCCCCTCACAGGGTGTCCGTAGGGTGCCTGTGGGCTGGCAGTGCCTATAGGGCCCCTCACAGGGTGTCCGTAGGGTGCCTGTGGGCTGGCAGTGCCTATAGGGCCCCTCACAGGGTGTCCGTAGGGTGCCTGTGGGCTGGCAGTGCCTATAGGGCCCCTCACAGGGTGTCCGTAGGGTGCCTGTGGGCTAGCAGTGCCTATAGGGCCCCTCACAGGGAGCCTGTGGGGTGTCTACAGGTCAGTAGTACCTATAGGGACCTGTATGGGCTGCCTGCGCAGTCTCTATAGACTCACAGAATGGTTTAGGTTGGAAAAGACGCTTAAGGTGATGGAGTCCAACCCTTAAGCTAACCCTGCCAGGTCCACCACACCACCACGTCGCGCAGCACCACATCTACAGGTCTTCTGAATACCTGCAGGGATGGGGACTCAACCACTCCCCTGGGCAGCCTGTTGCAATGCTTGACAAGCCTTTTGGTGAAGACATTTTTCCCAATAGCCCATGTAAACCTCCCCTGGCACAACCTGAGGCCGTTTCCTCTTGTCCTATGGCTTGTTACCTGGGAGAAGAGACCGACCCCCCCCTCGCTGCAACCTCCTCGCAGGTGGTTGTAGAGAGCGATAAGGTCTCCCCTGAGCCTCCTTTTCTCCAGGCTGAACAACCCCAGTTCCCTCAGCCGCTCCTCATCAGCGCCGGGGGGGGGGGGGGGGGGGGGGGTGCCTCCCCAGGGGGGACACCCCCAGAGGGACCGGGAGCTACAGGGAGACAAATCCACGGGGACACACCAGCCCCGGAGGGGTCCAGCCCCACCGAGGCCCGGTGGCCCCGGGGCCCTCCGGAAGGCAGCGGGGCCCCGTGCGGGCATCGGTAAAGCCTGGGAAAAGCTCGGGGGGCTTTTTTTTTTTTTTTTTTGTATTTTTGCGATATATTTGCAGTTTGTTTCGAACCTTTTTCTGTAGTTTCGGAGGACGGACGGCCCGCAGAGCGCGCGCGTGCCGGAAGACCGGCGGGCGCTTCCGGTGGGCTGGAGGACTGCCGGCCCATAGAGCGCCAGTTCCGGAGGACCGACGGGCACTTCCGGTGGGCTGGAGGACTGCCGGCCCATAGAGCGCCAGTTCCGGAGGACCGACGGGCACTTCCGGTGGGCTGGAGGACTGCCGGCCCATAGAGCGCCAGTTCCGGAGGACCGACGGGCACTTCCGGTGGGCTGGAGGACTGCCGGCCCATAGAGCGCCAGTTCCGGAGGACCGACGGGCACTTCCGGGCGGCCCTGGGGCGCGGCGAGAGCCCGTACCGGAGCGCCGGCGGCCGGTCTCGGTGCCGGTCGCTCTCGCTCGCGTAGCCGGGTCGTTTGCGTACGGCAGCCCTAATCGCTGTTTAAGCGGTGTCGCTGATGCTGGGTGAGGGCAGCCTGCGCTGATGACTCTTCCGAGCGGTAGCGACTCCCGGCCGGAGCCGGCGCCGGCGGGACGGCAGCGAGGAGGAGCGGCGGCGGCGGCGGGGCGCCCCCGGGCGCGGCCGGCTCCGTCGGCGCGCTTCGCCCAGGGGTCTCGCTAGGTAACGGCGTGTCGCGCAAGCGGCCTAGCTCGCGGCCTGCCGCGGCCGAGCGCGGCGGGCGGGGGCCGGGCGCCCGGGGCGGGCCGCGGCCGCAGGAGGGAGCGGGAGGAGGCGAAGCGCGGAGGCCGCGGCGGGCGGCAGGGTTGCCGCCCCCTCCGAGCCGTGGCTGGGCGCTACGGCCGGGAAGGGCGGTCGGGCGGCCCGCAGCGGCCGGCCCGCCGTTGGCCGCCCGGTCCCGCCGTGGCGCCGCCCGGCGCGGGGCTGCGCGGCCGCTGTCAGCAAGCGGGAGGCGGTAACGGTGCCCGAGGGCGCTTAAAATTGGGTTCAAGGGTGCAGCTGCTCAAGCGCCGCTTGCGCTGGCGTTACCCTTCCCTCAGCTCCCCGCGGGGGGGGTCAGCACCGGCGGGCCGGGGGCTTCCCCCGCCCCCGAAGGGCCCCGTTGAAGCGCGGGCGGTCGTGACGCTCCGTTAGTTTTCCATTTTGTTTGAAGTCTAAATCTCTTAACGTTGTTAGTGCTGGCCGAGAGTCACTGCCGCCTGTCAATTTGCTTGATGCCCACATTTAAACGCGGCCGGTTTTATTCCTCTTTATCTAAAAATCTAAAGCTTCGATTACTGTTCGGGCTCCGAGCAGGCGTCGCTGCTGCCTCTGAACTTACTCATGGCTGTGTTATAACTTAAGCGTTAAACGCTCCCGGTTAGCTTTCCGATTCTATTTTTATTTTAAGTTCTAGAACTTTCTCTCTTTGTTTCCGATCGGGAGTCATTAATGCCTGCAATTTATTTAATAATGGCTATATTTAAATTTAGCCATTAATGACTCCCAACTATTTTTCTATCTTTGTTGCTTAAAAAAGGATTGCTAAATTTATTTATTTATTTTTAATTACAATATAGGTTAGGAATAATTACCTCCTGGTTCGTTAAGTAATAGCTGTGATTAAATTTAGTCATGACTCATCCCTAAATAATCTCTCCTTTATTTATTTGCACTCTAACTTTTTAATCGTCACTTTACTACTGAGTGGGATTAACTGGGGCCTGTGATTTGTTTTTTTTTTTTAACACTGACTAGATTCGTTTCGCTACAGATATTAATCCCAATTAGTGCTCTATTATTTATATTTGCCTGCTTGTAATTTTATAATATAAATTGGGAACAATTACTGTCTGTAAAGTTTTGCATAATAGCTACAATCTAGGCATTATTTACTCATAAAACTGTTGTAGTTACTGTGATTTAAGTTTTTATTCTAGATGGTTTAAAGTAAATAACAAGTAGTAAAAATTAAAATGACAGAAACCAGGGACGTTGGAAATCCCGGGAAAAACAGCGGGAGCACCTTGGCGTGACCAGAGGTCGGACAAGCGCTTCGGTCCGGATTTTGCACTTCAGCTCCGCCAGCCCTTTTTTCTGGAACCCCAAATTCCCAGGGGAACGAACGAACGAACAAACGAGCGTGCGTGCGTGTAGCAGATACACCGCAGCATCGGACCACCGGCTGTGCCACCGCCACCGGCTGCACCCAGCCATCGCCGCTGCGCCGACAGGAGCCTGAGCACCTGCCACCCCCTTGGCCAACGGCGTGTCCGACGAAACCTGTGACGACGCCAGGACACGGCGGAGACGAAGGCAAGCTGCGGCGAGGACGGACACATCGCAGCAGGTACGATGCGTAACGCTGAAACACCATGCCAGGTCACACACGCGCAGCACAGAGAATTTCACTCTGTGTGAGACACGCAGCCGTCCTTAGCGTCCTCGCAACTCTCTCTTCACGGCACCATCGCCTCCGCCGTTGGGATTCCCAGGTGGAAAACAAGCGAGCTCTGCGCATTGTGGTGCGCCCTCGCCTTCCACGCCTGCACGCGAGAATAACCGCCCACCCGTCAGACAACACCAGAAACCACAAAGCCCCTCGAATGAATTTACAATCCCACAGCCGCACAAACCAGTTACACTTCACAGCCCAGCCCTCCTCTGTGCTGGGCGTCTGCTTCACCTCCACGCACCCTTCTGCAGCCAGACCCGTGGTCATCTCCCCACGGTCCGTCACTGCATTATGTACGGCAGAGCAGCTGGGGCCAGGGGGGAAAAAGAAACGGGGGGGGGAGGGGGGGGGGAACAGGAAAAAACTCCCCCGGATGGGGACATGCAGCAGCGCGCCTCCTGCTCTGGCTTGGGTTTGCAGCACGCCAAGCACCAAACCAAGGAACGGACGGCTGCCGGAGGTGACGCCACCTGCTCCTTCACTGCAGCTTTGTACGTCGCACCAACAACCCGACCAGGTCGGTACACAAACCTTTGTTTAAATAGATACAAATAATATAATATGAAGTTACATGGGAAAGTAGGTCATTAAATGTAGTACCAACATTACCAGCAGAAATTATGTGCTTTAGTTTTCTGTCTGAAAGAGGAAAAAACCCGGTGCTGTTGCTGTTCGTGTCTATCAAGACTACACGCGCTGCTGAACTGGTACCAGCACTGCCTTCGGACAGGACGGGCTGCCAGGGCAGAATTAGATCCCATAAGAATCCTTCTCTGAAATATCCCCAGCTGCAGAGTGAATTATTCACTGTAAATCACCAACAGCAGCTCCCAGTCACCCAGACTCCGAGAAGGTTTCTCCAGCTGACCCCCGTAACAGATATAAATGGGTCCTAAAGGACAGAAAATGCAAAAGTAGGGCTGAACAAAAAAAACACCGCACATCAGAAACTGTACTGAGCACTGTACCTCAGGCCCGAGTGGCTGGAACAGCAATAAAGGACAAAACAAAACACCTCGGGATAAGTCTTGAGGGGCCAGAGAGGACCTGGGGGGCTCGGAGCAGAGCGTGGCTGTCCTTGGGGATTCCTGGCTGGCGGCGAGGAGCAGTGGGTGCTCCGGGGTCAGCGAGGCCATGGGAAGGGCTCTCGGGGAGCTGGGGGGGGTCCAAAGGGGGCTGCTGAGCCAAAAGGGTCCTCGGGGGGGCATGGGGAGGGGAGGAGGGGGTCCTGGGGGGAGCACACCTGCCCTGCAGAGAGCCCCAGACCCTCTGGGGTGCCAGCAGCCCCCTTGCCACTGATGCTGGGATGGAGGAAGGGGGCTGGGGGGGCAGCTGTGGTGCTGCGGGACAGGGGGGCCAAGGTGCTGGGCCAGTGGGAGCTGGGGTGGGATGGGGTAAGGGGGCACGGGCGGCAGGATGCTCCTGGGATGCTGCCTCCCAGAGCTCTGGGTCTGGCTGGCCCCTCCCCAGCTTCCTGCAGAAACCTGGGGTTTCTGCTTTCCCCAGCACCTGCAGACCCTTCCTCCCACTGCCCTGTGCAGCCTCGGGCAGGTTTTGGGCGCAAAGCGTCATTTCTGTGAGCCCCCATTGCCCACCAGTCCCCTCACTGTGCTCTGGGCTGTTGGTCCAGGTGGAAACAGTGACGAGTGCTGTCGGGGAACATGGCCTCTGCTGGGCCCTGTGCCGGGGGTCTGCAGTGCCGCCAGACCCCCAGCCCTGAGGCCACTTGTCCTGGGCAAGCCCGCCCCCCTGATTCCTCTTCTCCTCTTTTCCTCCTCTCTCCCCAGGGAACAGAGGGCTCCTGGCCCTGCATGGACCCAGGCACCTGCAGCCCCAAGGCAGGAGCAAGCCAGGGAGACGCCGGGACAGGTACTGGGACGGGGCTGGGCTGGGCTGGGCTCGGCGCTTGTCCCCGTGGGCTGGGAGCGGAGGGCGGCAGGGTCAACACCTGCGGCCGGGACGGGGCTGCTGCCAGTTGCCTCGGCACCCCCTCCCTGTCCCGTCCCTGCCCTCCCAAGCACCATCTCCCCGACAGGTGACAGGCAGGAGGAGAGCCCAGAGAGGGGGGGCACGTCCCCCAGGCAGGAGACGGAGCAGGAGCGTGGCGGCGGTGCCGGGGCGGCGCAGTCACGTCCCAACACCTGTGAGGCGTGTGGGAAGAGCTTCAGCCTGCGCTCCAACCTGCTGACCCACCGCCGCAGCCACCTGGGTGAGCGGCCCTATGCCTGCCCCGAGTGCGGGCGCTGCTTCGGGCAGAGCTCCCACCTCCTCACCCACCAGCGGCTGCACACGGGCGAGCGGCCCTACCGCTGCCGTGACTGCGGCCGCAGCTTCAACGTCAACTCGGACCTGGTGAAGCACCGGCGGACGCACACAGGCGAGCGGCCCTACCCCTGCCCCGAGTGCGGGCGCCGCTTCAGCAGCAGCTCCAACCTCACCCGGCACCAGCGGCTGCACACGGGCGAGCGGCCCTACCGCTGCCCCGACTGCAGCGAGAGCTTCCGGGACTGCCCCTCGCTCACCATCCACCGGCGTGCCCACACCGGCGAGCGGCCCTACCCCTGCCCGGCGTGCGGCAAGGCCTTTGCTGACAGCTCGCTGCTGGCCAAGCACCAGCGCACGCACCGCGCCGAGAAGTCCTTCGCCTGCCCCGATTGCGGCAAGAGCTTCTCCACCAGCTCTTACCTGCTGCGGCACCGGCGCACCCACCTGCCCGAGAAGCCCTACCGCTGCGGGGAGTGTGGCCGGGGCTACAGCCAGTTTGCCCACCTCACCACCCACCAGCGGGTGCACACCGGCGAGCGGCCCTACGTCTGCCCCGAGTGCCACAAGAGCTTCACCACCAGCTCGGCGCTCACCAAGCACAAGCGTGTCCACACCGGCGAGCGGCCCTACGTCTGCCCTGACTGTGGCAAGAGCTTCACCCAGAGCTCCAACGTCATCACCCACTGGCGCCTGCAGCACGGCAAGTCCCTCTGACAGCCCTGGCCATGCTGCCCCTTCCCTGGCACTGGGGTCTCCTCCCCGAGGTTTCTCTGTGTGGCACTCGGCAATAAAATCTGCCATCCTGCAGCAGATGCCACCAGCGTGGCTGGGACAGGGCGGTGGGGGGTAGATCTGGGGCGAGTGTCGCCCAAGACGCTCCCTCTGGCACTGGGGTTCCCCAGGGGCCTTGTCAAATCCCAATTCACTCCTGAGCCCTCCCTGCCAGGCAGTGGCTGTCCCGGACAGTTCCTGGCCCAGAAGCTGCTGTGAGTGAGTGGCTCCTGTCCTTTCACAGGTGGGGAAACTGAGGTGGGGGGAAAGGGAAGGAATTCGGTGGTTTTCACCCAAAAAGGCAGATGGAGAGGCTGGAGCACAATGCAGGTCTCTGAGTTTTGGGTATCAGCAGCATCTTCCAGCTCGCCACCGACCCACACAGCTCCCTCCATGTCTTTTTGAGGCCGCACTGGGGTCCCTTGGGGGCTGTGGTTCTTCACTGTGTGGCTCTGGGGGGAAGGGCGAACCAGGGGAGAGGGGGGAAGCTGCAGAGCCAGCTTAGAGATGGGGATCCCCGGGTCCTGCCAGGAACACAGCGAGCACCCACAACTGTCCCAGAGCCTGGCAAAGCCCTCTGCCGCACGGAGGACGGGAGACGATGGGCGTGAACTGGAAGAGGACAGGTCTCCGCTGGCTATGAGCAGCTTTTCCCTGAGGACAGCCAAGCGGGTGGGCCCGGGCAGCTGCCCCGTCCCCATCCGCAGAGCTCGTCCAGACCGGCCTGGATAAAGCCCCGAGGAAGCGGAGCTGGCCCTGCCTGCAGCAGGCAGGACCTCGGCTGGAAGAGGGCCGGTTGGATGCGGAGCTCCCCAGGTCCTTCCTGAGCTGGGTTATTGTACGACCCCACCATTTCCCCGGGCTGTTGTTTGCAGGTGCGAGGGCATGGAGAGGATTTGTCCCCCTTTGCCCACCCCTTGCTGTCACCCTGTGAAGCCAAGGCTGCCCCAGGGCCAGGGCTGGGATGAGGGTGGAGGTGGGGAAGGGACCGGGACCAGAAGGGGATGGGGACAGGAATGGGGATGCGGGTGGGATGGGGAGGGGCAGGGGCAGCCCGGCGGCCCCGCCGTCTCCTCCCGCACCCGCGGACCCCCGCCGGGAGGGAGGGAAGTGCCGCTGCTCCTCGTCCCCGCTTCCCTCCGCGCTTCCCCGGTCACCGCGGCGGAGGCTGAACTTCCTGGGTCACCGGCGGCTCCTCCATCCGGGAGCCCGGGCGGAGCAGCCGCGGGGCCGGCGGCGGCGCTTCCCCGAGCAGCCCGGAGCCGGCAGCCGCAGACCCCGGAGCATCGCGCCCGCCCGGCTCTGCCCCCGCCCGCAGGTACCGGGGTGCCGGGGGTCCCTCTGCGGAGGCGGGGAGGGGTTGCTGAGCCGGCGGGTGCCCCTGCTCCGGCCCCGCTCGGCGGGGAGGCCGCGGAGGGGAGATGCTCGGGCGCCCGCATCCCCAGCCGAGGGCGGGGGGGGCCCTGCTAGCGGCCCCCCGTGTCTGCCTAAGAAGCCATCCAGGTCGGTTAGTGGGGACTGCGGCAAAAGCTGGGGACGCGGCTGCTCTGTGCCTGTGCTGGGGGGTGCCCCTGAACCCCCTTTCCCTCTCTTGCAGGTGCTGCCGGGCTTCGAAGCGGCGTCGGCGTCATGCAGGAGAGCTACGAGTCCCTGATCCTGCTGGGTAAGGCTGGCGTCCTCGCCCGCTCCCGCTCCCCGCAGCGTGCCGCCGCCTGCCCCGCCACACGCCAGGCTTCGCTGCCAAAAAATAATCTGCTGCCAATAAAAGACGCATCCTGCGGGTGCGGCAAGAACAAAAGCTGTCCGTGCCATGTGTCGGCGCAGCCAGCACCACGGGGTTGGGCACCTGCCTTCGGCGTCGCAAGCCCTCTTGGCACAACATGGCTCATGCTTTTTAGGTGGCGGGCACAGGGGAAAAAGAAAGTGCAATTTTTGTGGGAGTTTGGTTTTTTTAAGGCGTTGGGTGCAGAGAAATGTGGTGCTGGGATGGCACATCCCTCCTCGGAAGACAGGAGATGCCAGAAGCGAGGTTACCTGCTGAGTAGCCATGGTCTGTTGCCTGGAAATGCCTTTTATTGCCTTTCTCTCCCAGCTGCTCACCTGAACACAAAATGCCGTATTTCCTTTAAAAAGTGTATATGTGTATATATAAATATATATATATATAGTGTTTAATAAACCCCACGTAACAGACCTGTAACAACCCTGGTGTCTTCTTTCCCCCTTTTTCCGGAGCAGACTTCCCGATTCCCAAGCCCAACGTCATCTCCCGGCTGGAGCTGGAGGAAGAGCTGGGGGTGCCGGACCCGAACGACTCCAAGGAATGGGAGATCCTCAGGGTGGCCCCCGCAGGTGAGCTGGGACCCCACCCTGAACGGGCTGGAGGTTTTAGCAATGGCCCTGTGGCAGCCCCCCGCTCCTCCATCTCGGGGAGCGTCCCAAGCTAGCAGGTATCCGGGGCTCTGCGTGGAGCCGCCGGGCTGGGGTCGGGAAGAGCTTTCTTGCCCTCTGTTCTGGGATCGGCCTTTGGCAGCTGTCTGCCCGAATTCTTCAGGCTCCCCCTTTTTCCCCTTGGCGCTGGGAATCACTCCCGTCGGCGTTGTCTCTCTCTGCCCCGGCAGATGACGGGACGGGGAGCGAGAACGAGGAGGAGGCTCCTGAGCCAGACGGCCCTGAGCTGACAGAGCTGGATGTCAACCTGTCCCAGGGGGCCGAGGAGGGTGTCCCCCAGAGCCCTGGGCTTGGTGATGCCTGTCAGAGCCACCGTGGCCCACCCTGGGACCCCCACGGCCCCCCCGAGGAGCGGCCAGTGCAGACCCCCTGCAGCGGGGTGGTGGCTGGTGGCAGAGTGGGGCGGCGGGCGCGGCGGGGGGACGCACCGAAAACCTGCGGGCAGTGCGAGAAGACCTTCTCCCGGCGGTCGGAGCTGCTGATCCACCAGCGGCTGCACACGGGGGAGAAGCCCTACAAGTGCCTGGACTGCGGGAAGAGCTTCACCCGCAGCTCGAACCGCAATGCCCACCAGCGCATCCACAGTGGGGACAGGCCCTACAAGTGCCCTGACTGCGGGAAGAGCTTCGGCCAGAGCTCAGACCTGGCAAAGCACCAGCGGCTGCACGCCGGCGAGCGGCCCTACGCCTGTGCCAAGTGCGGAAAGAGCTTCAGCTGGAGCTCAGACCTCGTCGTCCACCAGCGCATCCACACTGGCGAGCGGCCCTACAAGTGCCCCCAGTGCGGGAAGAGCTTCAACCGCAGCTCCAACCTCAACACGCACCAGCGGACCCACCTGGGCGAGCGGCCATACAAGTGCGCCGACTGCGGCAAGAGCTTCAGCTACAGCTCAGCCTTCCTCAAGCACCAGCGCACCCACACCGGGGAGAAGCCCTACCAGTGCACCAGCTGCGGCAAGAGCTTCTTCGAGAGCTCGGCCCTGATCCGCCACCAGCGCATCCACACCGGGGAGACCCCCTACCAGTGCCCCCACTGTGGGAAAAGCTTCAAGCAGAGCTCGTCGCTCATCACCCACCTGCGCACCCACACTGGGGAGAAGCCCTACAAGTGCAGCGACTGCAGCAAGAGCTTCATCGTCAGCTCAGCCCTCATCAGGCACCAACGGATCCACCTGGGATAGGCGCCCGCCGCTGCTAATCCTCCGGGTGCCCAGCCCCGCTGCTTTTGGGGGGCCGAGCCAGACAGAGCTGGAGGCAGCTCGGGGGGACCTGGGGGCTTCCAGCCATGGGGGAGAGCAGGAGCCTTACCGAGCCATGCCGGCGCCGGCAGCCAAGACCCCTCCTGAGCCTGGATGGGCACCGGTGGGAGAGGAGCCGCGGTGGGGATGGACTGGAGGGGATGTTTCACTTCTCCCGTGTGGAATGGGGATGCGGCACCAGCACCAGCTGCCCGCAGGGCTTCCTTGACCCTGTCCTGGCCCTGTGGGAAGCCCGTGCCGGGCGGGCAGCTGCGGCTCACTCCCCACTGCGGGGCCAAGCGCTTGGGACGCCCCAAGCTGCCTTTCCGCCGCGCTGTGTCCATGTTGTGGCCATTGTGTAGATGGGTCGAGCCTTTTACCTGCCTGTGTTTTGCCATGGGGTTTGGGGGGGGAAAGGGGGGAGGAAAGGGGGGGACCCCAAAGCGGAGTCCCATGGCGTGAGCCTCACGACGCAGCTTTCTCCTCCCTGCATGAGCACAAAGGGTCCTGTAACTCATTAATTTGGCAACAGTCCTCCGCAAATAGGGCTGTCGGAGCAGCTACGCCGATGCCAGCGCCGCTGGAAGATCATGTCAGCGCGAGCCCGGTGCTCGGCGTGACGGGGCGCGCGATCCCTTTCCTTTCCCTGCCTGCCATAGTAAAGAGTTGTTGTTTACCGGCCGCGGGCCGTGCACGCCTCTGTTTTCCCCCAGGGCCGGGACACGGGGTTGCAGGGGCTGCCACTGCCGAAATCCGCAGCTCGGGGGTCCCCTCGTCCCCCCCAGAACTCTCTCGTCCAGGTGTGGAGTCGCACAGCGGGGAACAACGGCGCATTGAGGAGGGGGTCTGATGCCGCTTAGGGGACCGTGACCCTGCGGGACCCGCCAGCCCGGGCTTTGGGCCTCCGGGCTGCTCCGAGGGCCGGGGGCATGGCAGCCCCACGGGACCCCGGCGCCGCCGGCCGGCTCCGCTGGTCCCGCTGCGGGCGCCCTTGCCGAACGCGGCGTCCTCTGCTCTGTCCTCCTCCGGCAGCGGGTCTGGCCGCGGGCAGGGCGAAGGCAAGATGGGGGCCCCTCCCCGAAGCACGTCCCCGCCCTGGTGAGAAGGGTCGGGGGCGCAGGGAGAAGCGGCCCTGCCCCGCACGCCCTGGGGAGGGGCTGGGTGAGCGGGGCCGGGGGGGCTCGGGGGTCCTGGGGGGGGCTGGGTGGCGGGGGCTCGGGGGGCCGGGGCCGGGGCCGGAGCCAGGGTCTTCCCCTCGCCGCCGCCGCCGCCGCCTTCCTCCGAGCAGCCCCCGGGGGTTGAACTTCCTGGGTCAGCGCCGCCGCCGCCGCCTCCATTGTCCGCCCGGCACCGGCGAGGCCGCGGCAGCGCCCGGACGGCAGCGGAGGCGGCGGGGGCCGGGGCAGGAGCCGCCGCCGCAGCCGCCGCCGCAGCCGCCGCCGCCGCCGGCGGCCCGGGCTGCGCCCGCAGGTACCGGGGCAGCGCGGGCGGAGGCGGCCGGCGGGGGGTCCCGCGGGAACGGCCCGGCCGCGGCTGGCGGCGTCGGGGCCCGAGGCCCGGCCCCCGGGGGGGACCCGGGGAGCGGCCAGGCCCGAGGGGGACGGGGCCGGGGGTCTCGCCGGTACGAAGGGCTGCGCCCGGAGCAGGCGAACCCGTCCCCGGGGGCTGCCGCAGCCCCGCCGCGCTCCCGGAAAGGCTGGCGTGGGAATTTCCCTCCCTAAACCCAGCCCTGCTCTGACCCGCGGTCCGACCCGTCCCGAGTTCGTCCTGGGTTTGGGGGCCGCCGGTGCTCGTGGCTGCTCGGGCCTCCCGAGCTGGGGGGTCCCGCAGGGCAGGCCGCCCCCAGCACGGCGTTTCTGGGGGAGCGACTCACGTTTGGCTTCTCCCCTTGTTGCCGCAGGTGGGGACGGCACAGGGATGCCCCCGGTGCAGGGAGCCCCCGCCATGTCACCGAAGCGCTGCAGAGAGTCAGTGGTCCCCCAGCCCGAGCACAGCAGGTCCCCGATGGTTCAGGAGGCCGGGGATGGCAGGGAGGCCGAGGCAGGTGGCCGTGGGCGGGGGGGGCAGAAGCACAAGGAGACGGTCATGCAGCAGCGGGCGTCCGCTGGGGAGCACCCCAACATCTGCATGGAGTGCGGCAAGAGCTTCGCGCAGAGCGCGGCGCTGCTGGCCCACCGGCGCAGCCACGGCAGGGAGAAGCCCTTTGCCTGCCTTGACTGTGGCAAGAGCTTTGGCCTCAGCGCCAACCTGCTGTGGCACCGGCGCGCCCATGCCGTTGGGAGCCCGCAGAGCTGCTGGGACTGCGGGAAGGAGATGGGCACCGCCAGCCCGGCCCCGCGCCCCCCCGGCCAGAAGCCCTACAAGTGTGTCGACTGCGGGAAGAGCTTCATTCAGAGCTCGGACCTGGCAAAGCACCAGCGGCTGCACGCCGGCGAGCGGCCCTACGCCTGCACCAAGTGCGGGAAGAGCTTCAGCCGCAGCTCGGACCTCGTTGTCCACCAGCGCATCCACACCGGCGAGCGGCCCTACCAGTGCCCCCAGTGCGGGAAGAGCTTCAAGAGCAGTTCTAACCTCAACATGCACCAGCGGACCCACCTGGGCGAGCGGCCCTACAAGTGCGCGGACTGCGGCAAGAGCTTCAGCTACAGCTCGTCCTTCCTCAAGCACCAGTGGACCCACACTGGAAACAAGCCCTACCAGTGCGCCGGCTGTGGCAAGAGCTTCTGCGAGAGCTCAGCCCTGATCCGCCACCAGCGCATCCACACCGGGGAGACCCCCTACCAGTGCCCCCACTGCAGGAAGAGCTTCAAGCAGAGCTCGTCGCTCATCACCCACCTGCGCACCCACACCGGGGAGACCCCCTACCAGTGCCCCCACTGTGGGAAGAGATTCAAGCAGAGCTCCTGCCTCATCACCCACCTGCGTACCCACAGCGGGGAGAAGCCTTTCCAGTGTGGCAACTGCGGGAAGAGCTTCAAACACAGCTCGGCTCTGATCCACCACCAGCGGACACACACCGGGGAGAAGCCCTACCCGTGCCCTCACTGTGGGAAGAGCTTCTGCGAGAGGTCGGCCCTCATCACCCACCTGCGCACCCACACCGGGGAGACCCCCTACCAGTGTCCCCACTGCGAGAAGAGCTTCAAGCAGAGCTCCTGCCTCATCACCCATGAGCGAATCCACACCGGGGAGAAGCCCTACAAGTGCAGCAACTGCAGCAAGAGCTTCAAGCAGAGCTCTGCCCTGATCCGCCACCAGCGCATCCACAGTGGAGAAACCCCCTACCAGTGCCCTCACTGTGAGAAGAGCTTCAAGCAGAGCTCGTCCCTCATCACCCACCTGCGAACCCACACTGGGGAGAAGCCCTACAAGTGCGGTGACTGCGGCAAGAGCTTCAAGCACAGCTCGGCTCTGATCCATCACCAGCGCACCCACACCGGGGAGAAACCCTACCAGTGCCCCCACTGCGGGAAGAGCTTCTGCGAGAGGTCGGCCCTCATCACCCACCTGCGCACCCACACCGGGGAGACCCCCTACCAGTGTCCCCACTGCGAGAAGAGCTTCAAGCAGAGCTCTTGTCTCATCACCCACCAACGCACCCACACCGGGGAGACCCCCTACAAGTGTGCCGGCTGCAGCAAGAGCTTCAAGCAGAGCTCTGCCCTGATCCGCCACCAGCGCATCCACAGTGGAGAGACCCCCTACCAGTGCCCTCACTGTGGGAAGAGCTTCAAGCAGAGCTCGTCCCTCATCACCCACCTGCGAACCCACACTGGGGAGAAGCCCTACAAGTGCAGCAACTGTGGCAAGAGCTTCTGCGAGAGCTCAGCCCTCATCAGGCACCAGCGGATCCACCTGGGATAGGCGCCTGCCGCTGCTCCTGCTCTGGGCGTCCGGCCCCGCTGCCTTCAGGGGGCCGAGCCGGACGCAGCTGAAAGCGGCTCGGGGGGACCTGAGGGAGCAGGAGCCTTGCCGAGCTGTGCTGGCAGCCGAGAGCCCTCCTGAGCCTGGGTGGGCACCGGTGGGAGAGGAGCCGCGGTGGGGATGGACTGGAGGGGATGTTTCGCTTCTCCTGTGCGGAATGGGGATGCGGCACTGGCACCAGCTGCCCACAGGGATTCCTTGACCCTGTCCTGGCCCTGTGGGAAGCCCGTGCCGGGTGGGCAGCCGTGGCTCGCTCCCCACTGCGGGGCCGAGTGCTTGGGACGCCCCAAGCTGCCTTTCTGCCGCGCTGTGTCCATGTTGTGGCCATTGTGTAGATGGGGCCAAGTCTTTTACCTGCCTGTGTTTTGCCATGGGGTTTGGGGGGGAAAGGGGGGAGGAAAGGGGGGGACCCCAAAGCGGAGTCCCGTGGCGTGAGCCTCACGACGCAGCTTTCTCCTCCCTGCATGAGCACAAAGGGTCCTGTAACTCATTAATTTGGCAACAGTCCTCCGCAAATAGGGCTGTCGGAGCAGCTACGCCGATGCCAGCGCCGCTGGAAGATCATTTCAGCGCGAGCCCGGTGCTCGGCGTGACGGGGCGCGCGATCCCTTTCCTTTCCCTGCCTGCCATAGTAAAGAGTTGTTGTTTACCGGCCGCGGGCCGTGCACGCCTCTGTTTTCCCCCAGGGCCGGGACACGGGGTTGCAGGGGCTGCCACTGCCGAAATCCGCAGCTCGGGGGTCCCCTCGTCCCCCCCAGAACTCTCTCGTCCAGGTGTGGAGTCGCACAGCGGGGAACAACGGCGCATTGAGGAGGGGGTCTGATGCCGCTTAGGGGACCGTGACCCTGCGGGACCCGCCAGCCCGGGCTTTGGGCCTCCGGGCTGCTCCGAGGGCCGGGGGCATGGCAGCCCCACGGGACCCCGGCGCCGCCGGCCGGCTCCGCTGGTCCCGCTGCGGGCGCCCTTGCCGAACGCGGCGTCCTCTGCTCTGTCCTCCTCCGGCAGCGGGTCTGGCCGCGGGCAGGGCGAAGGCAAGATGGGGGCCCCTCCCCGAAGCACGTCCCCGCCCTGGTGAGAAGGGTCGGGGGCGCAGGGAGAAGCGGCCCTGCCCCGCACGCCCTGGGGAGGGGCTGGGTGAGCGGGGCCGGGGGGGCTCGGGGGGCCGGGGCCGGGGCCGGAGCCAGGGTCTTCCCCTCGCCGCCGCCGCCGCCGCCTTCCTCCGAGCAGCCCCCGGGGGTTGAACTTCCTGGGTCAGCGCCGCCGCCGCCGCCTCCATTGTCCGCCCGGCACCGGCGAGGCCGCGGCAGCGCCCGGACGGCAGCGGAGGCGGCGGGGGCCGGGGCAGGAGCCGCAGCCGCCACCGGCGGCCCGGGCTGCGCCCGCAGGTACCGGGGCAGCGCGGGCGGAGGCGGCCGGCGGGGGGTCCCGCGGGAACGGCCAGGCCCGAGGGGGACGGGGCCGGGGGTCTCGCCGGTACGAAGGGCTGCGCCCGGAGCAGGCGAGCCCGTCCCCGGGGGCTGCCGCAGCCCCGCCGCGCTCCCGGAAAGGCTGGCGTGGGAATTTCCCTCCCTAAACCCAGCCCTGCTCTGACCCGCGGTCCGACCCGTCCCGAGTTCGTCCTGGGTTTGGGGGCCGCCGGTGCTCGTGGCTGCTCGGGCCTCCCGAGCTGGGGGGTCCCGCAGGGCAGGCCGCCCCCAGCACGGCGTTTCTGGGGGAGCGACTCACGTTTGGCTTCTCCCCTTGTCGCCGCAGGTGGGGACGGCACGGGGACGCCCCCGGCACAGGGAGCCCCCCGCCATGTCGCCAAAGCGCTGCAGAGGGTCCGCGGCGCCCCAGCCTGAGCATGGCAGGTCCCCAAGGGGCCAGGGCCGGGCGGAGGGGCAGCCGGCCCCCGCAGATGGCAGGGAGGCCGAGACAGGCGGCCGCGGGCGAGGGGGGCGGAAGCGCAAGGAGACGGTCGTGGGACAGCGGGCGTCCGCTGGGGAGCACCCCAACATCTGCATGGAGTGCGGCAAGAGCTTTGGCCTCAGCGCCAACCTGCTGCGGCACCGGCACACCCACGCCGGCGGGCGTCCGCAGAGCTGCTGGGACTGCGGGAAGGAGGTGGGCACCGCCAGCCCGGCCCTGCGCCCCCCTGGCCAGAAGCCCTACAAGTGTGTCGACTGCGGGAAGAGCTTCATTCAGAGCTCGGACCTGGCAAAGCACCAGCGGCTGCACGCCGGCGAGCGGCCCTACGCCTGCACCAAGTGCGGGAAGAGCTTCAGCCGCAGCTCGGACCTCGTTGTCCACCAGCGCATCCACACCGGCGAGCGGCCCTACCAGTGCCCCCAGTGCGGGAAGAGCTTCAAGAGCAGTTCTAACCTCAACATGCACCAGCGGACCCACCTGGGCGAGCGGCCCTACAAGTGCGCGGACTGCGGCAAGAGCTTCAGCTACAGCTCGTCCTTCCTCAAGCACCAGTGGACCCACACTGGAAACAAGCCCTACCAGTGCGCCGGCTGTGGCAAGAGCTTCTGCGAGAGCTCGGCCCTGATCCGCCACCAGCGCATCCACACCGGGGAGACCCCCTACCAGTGCTCCCACTGCGGGAAGAGCTTCAAGCAGAGCTCGTCGCTCATCACCCACCTGCGCACCCACACCGGGGAGACCCCCTACCAGTGCCCCCACTGTGGGAAGAGCTTCAAGCAGAGCTCCTGCCTCATCACCCACCTGCGTACCCACAGCGGGGAGAAGCCTTTCCAGTGCAGCAACTGTGGGAAGAGCTTCTGCGAGAGCTCGGCCCTGATCCGCCACCAGCGCATCCACACCGGGGAGAAGCCCTACCAGTGCCCCCACTGCGGGAAGGGCTTCTGCGAGAGGTCGGCCCTCATCACCCACCTGCGCACCCACACCGGGGAGACCCCCTACCAGTGTCCCCACTGCGAGAAGAGCTTCAAGCAGAGCTCTTGTCTCATCACTCACCAACGCACCCACACCGGGGAGACCCCCTACAAGTGTGCCGGCTGCGGCAAGAGCTTCAAGCAGAGCTCTGCCCTGATCCGCCACCAGCGCATCCACAGTGGAGAAACCCCCTACCAGTGCCCTCACTGTGGGAAGAGCTTCAAGCAGAGCTCGTCCCTCATCACCCACCTGCGAACCCACACTGGGGAGAAGCCCTACAAGTGCAGCAACTGTGGCAAGAGCTTCTGCGAGAGCTCAGCCCTCATCAGGCACCAGCGGATCCACCTGGGATAGGCGCCTGCCGCTGCTCCTGCTCTGGGCGTCCGGCCCCGCTGCCTTCAGGGGGCCGAGCCGGACGCAGCTGAAAGCGGCTCGGGGGGACCTGAGGGAGCAGGAGCCTTGCCGAGCTGTGCTGGCAGCCGAGAGCCCTCCTGAGCCTGGGTGGGCACCGGTGGGAGAGGAGCCGCGGTGGGGATGGACTGGAGGGGATGTTTCGCTTCTCCTGTGCGGAATGGGGATGCGGCACCGGCACCAGCTGCCCGCAGGGATTCCTTGACCCTGTCCTGGCCGGAGCTGTGGGAAGCCCGTGCCGGGCGGGCAGCCGTGGCTCGCTCCCCACTGCGGGGCCGAGTGCTTGGGACGCCCCAAGCTGCCTTTCTGCCGCGCTGTGTCCATGTTGTGGCCATTGTGTAGATGGGGCCAAGTCTTTTACCTGCCTGTGTTTTGCCATGGGGTTTGGGGGGCAAAAGGGGGGAGGAAAGGGGGGGACCCCAAAGCAGAGTCCCGTGGCGTGAGCCTCACGACGCAGCTTTCTCCTCCCTGCATGAGCACAAAGGGTCCTGTAACTCATTAATTTGGCAACAGTCCTCCGCAAATAGGGCTGTCGGAGCAGCTACGCCGATGCCAGCGCCGCTGGAAGATCATTTCAGCGCGAGCCCGGTGCTCGGCGTGACGGGGCGCGCGATCCCTTTCCTTTCCCTGCCTGCCATAGTAAAGAGTTGTTGTTTACCGGCCGCGGGCCGTGCACGCCTCTGTTTTCCCCCAGGGCCGGGACACGGGGTTGCAGGGGCTGCCACTGCCGAAATCCGCAGCTCGGGGGTCCCCTCGTCCCCCCCAGAACTCTCTCGTCCAGGTGTGGAGTCGCACAGCGGGGAACAACGGCGCATTGAGGAGGGGGTCTGATGCCGCTTAGGGGACCGTGACCCTGCGGGACCCGCCAGCCCGGGCTTTGGGCCTCCGGGCTGCTCCGAGGGCCGGGGGCATGGCAGCCCCACGGGACCCCGGCGCCGCCGGCCGGCTCCGCTGGTCCCGCTGCGGGCGCCCTTGCCGAACGCGGCGTCCTCTGCTCTGTCCTCCTCCGGCAGCGGGTCTGGCCGCGGGCAGGGCGAAGGCAAGATGGGGGCCCCTCCCCGAAGCACGTCCCCGCCCTGGTGAGAAGGGTCGGGGGCGCAGGGAGAAGCGGCCCTGCCCCGCACGCCCTGGGGAGGGGCTGGGTGAGCGGGGCCGGGGGGGCTCGGGGGTCCTGGGGGGGGCTGGGTGGCGGGGGCTCGGGGGGCCGGGGCCGGAGCCAGGGTCTTCCCCTCGCCGCCGCCGCCGCCTTCCTCCGAGCAGCCCCCGGGGGTTGAACTTCCTGGGTCAGCGCCGCCGCCGCCGCCTCCATTGTCCGCCCGGCACCGGCGAGGCCGCGGCAGCGCCCGGACGGCAGCGGGGGCCGGGGCAGGAGCCGCAGCCGCCGCCGCCACCGGCGGCCCGGGCTGCGCCCGCAGGTACCGGGGCAGCGCGGGCGGAGGCGGCCGGCAGGGGGTCCCGCGGGAATGGCCAGGCCCGAGGGGGACGGGGCCGGGGGTCTCGCCGGTACGAAGGGCTGCGCCCGGAGCAGGCGAGCCCGTCCCCGGGGGCTGCCGCAGCCCCGCCGCGCTCCCGGAAAGGCTGGCGTGGGAATTTCCCTCCCTAAACCCAGCCCTGCTCTGACCCGCGGTCCGACCCGTCCCGAGTTCGTCCTGGGTTTGGGGGCCGCCGGTGCTCGTGGCTGCTCGGGCCTCCCGAGCTGGGGGGTCCCGCAGGGCAGGCCGCCCCCAGCACGGCGTTTCTGGGGGAGCGACTCACGTTTGGCTTCTCCCCTTGTCGCCGCAGGTGGGGACGGCACGGGGACGCCCCCGGTGCAGGGAGCCCCCCGCCATGTCGCCAAAGCGCTGCAGAGGGTCCGCGGCGCCCCAGCCTGAGCACGGCAGGTCCCCGAGGGGCCAGGGCCGGGCGGAGGGGCAGCCGGCCCCCGCGGATGGCAGGGAGGCCGAGACAGGCGGCCGCGGGCGAGGGGGGCGGAAGCGCAAGGAGACGGTCGTGGGACAGCGGGCGTCCGCTGGGGAGCACCCCAACATCTGCATGGAGTGCGGCAAGAGCTTTGGCCTCAGCGCCAACCTGCTGCGGCACCGGCACACCCACGCCGGCGGGCGTCCGCAGAGCTGCTGGGACTGCGGGAAGGAGGTGGGCGCTGCCAGCCCGGCCCCGCGCCCCCCTGGCCAGAAGCCCTACAAGTGTGTCGACTGCGGGAAGAGCTTCGTTCAGAGCTCGGACCTGGCAAAGCACCAGCGGCTGCACGCCGGCGAGCGGCCCTACGCCTGCACCAAGTGCGGGAAGAGCTTCAGGCGCAACACGGAGCTCGTCATCCACCAGCGCATCCACACCGGCGAGCGGCCCTACGCCTGCACCAAGTGCGGGAAAAGCTTCAGCCGCAGCTCGGACCTTGTCCTCCACCAGCGCATCCACACCGGCGAGCGGCCCTACCAGTGCCCCCAGTGCGGGAAGAGCTTCAAGAGCAACTCCAACCTCAACACGCACCAGCGGACCCACCTGGGCGAGCGGCCCTACAAGTGCCCCCAGTGCGGGAAGGGCTTCAGCGAGAGCTCGTTCTTACTCAAGCACCAGCGGACCCACACCAGGGAGAAGCCCTACCACTGCGCCAGCTGCGGGAACAGCTTCTTCGAGAGCTCGGCCCTGATCCGCCACCAGCGCATCCACACCGGGGAGACCCCCTACCAGTGCTCCCACTGCAGGAAGAGCTTCAAGCAGAGCTCGTCCCTCACCATCCACCTGCGCACCCACACTGGGGAGACCCCCTACCAGTGCCCCCACTGCGGGAAGAGCTTCAAGTGCAGCTCCAACCTCAACACGCACCAGCGGACCCACAGCGGGGAGAAGCCTTTCCAGTGCGGCAACTGCGGGAAGAGCTTCTTCAACGGCTCGGCCCTGATCCGCCACCAGCGCATCCACACCGGGGAGAAACCCTACCAGTGCTCCCACTGCGGGAAGAGCTTCTGCGAGAGGTCGGCCCTCATCGCCCACCTGCGCACCCACACCGGGGAGACCCCCTACCAGTGCTCCCACTGCGAGAAGAGCTTCAAGCAGAGCTCCTGCCTCATCACCCATGAGCGCATCCACACCGGGGAGAAGCCCTACAAGTGCAGCAACTGCAGCAAGAGCTTCAGGCACAGCTCGGACCTTGTCGTCCACCAGCGCATCCACACCGGGGAGACCCCCTACCAGTGCACTCATTGTGAGAAGAGCTTCAAGCAGAGCACATCCCTCATCAACCACCTGCGCACCCACACTGGGGAGAAGCCCTACAAGTGCCCCCACTGTGAGAAGAGCTTCAGCTACAGCACGTCCTTCCTCAAGCACCAGCGCACCCACACTGGGGAGACCCCCTACAAGTGTGCCGGCTGCAGCAAGAGCTTCAAGCAGAGCTCGGCCTTGATCCGTCACCAGCGCATCCACACTGGGGAGACCCCCTAGCAGTGCCCGCACTGTAGGAAGAGCTTCAAGCAGAGCTCGTCCCTCGTCACCCACCTGCGAACCCACACTGGGGAGAAGCCCTACAAGTGCAGCAACTGTGGCAAGAGCTTCTGTGAGAGCTCAGCCCTCATCAGGCACCAGCGGATCCACCTGGGATAGGCGCCTGCCGCTGCTCCTGCTCTGGGCGTCCGGCCCCGCTGCCTTCAGGGGGCTGAGCCAGACGGAGCTGGAAGTGGCTCGGGGGGACCTGAGGGAGCAGGAGCCTTGCCGAGCTGTGCTGGCAGCCGAGAGCCCTCCTGAGCCTGGATGGGCTCCGGTGGGAGAGGAGCCGCGGTGGGGATGGACTGGAGGGGATGTTTCGCTTCTCCTGTGCGGAATGGGGATGCGGCACTGGCACCAGCTGCCCACAGGGATTCCTTGACCCTGTCCTGGCTGGAGCTGCGGGAAGCCCGTGCCGGGCGGGCAGCCGTGGCTCGCTCCCCACTGCGGGGCCGAGTGCTTGGGACGCCCCAAGCTGCCTTTCTGCCGCGCTGTGTCCATGTTGTGGCCATTGTGTAGATGGGGCCGAGCCTTTTACCTGCCTGTGTTTTGCCATGGGGTTTGGGGGGGAAAGGGGGGAGGAAAGGGGGGGACCCCAAAGCGGAGTCCCGTGGCGTGAGCCTCACGACGCAGCTTTCTCCTCCCTGCATGAGCACAAAGGGTCCTGTAACTCATTAATTTGGCAACAGTCCTCCGCAAATAGGGCTGTCGGAGCAGCTACGCCGATGCCAGCGCCGCTGGAAGATCATTTCAGCGCGAGCCCGGTGCTCGGCGTGACGGGGCGCGCGATCCCTTTCCTTTCCCTGCCTGCCATAGTAAAGAGTTGTTGTTTACCGGCCGCGGGCCGTGCACGCCTCTGTTTTCCCCCAGGGCCGGGACACGGGGTTGCAGGGGCTGCCACTGCCGAAATCCGCAGCTCGGGGGTCCCCTCGTCCCCCCCAGAACTCTCTCGTCCAGGTGTGGAGTCGCACAGCGGGGAACAACGGCGCATTGAGGAGGGGGTCTGATGCCGCTTAGGGGACCGTGACCCTGCGGGACCCGCCAGCCCGGGCTTTGGGCCTCCGGGCTGCTCCGAGGGCCGGGGGCATGGCAGCCCCACGGGACCCCGGCGCCGCCGGCCGGCTCCGCTGGTCCCGCTGCGGGCGCCCTTGCCGAACGCGGCGTCCTCTGCTCTGTCCTCCTCCGGCAGCGGGTCTGGCCGCGGGCAGGGCGAAGGCAAGATGGGGGCCCCTCCCCGAAGCACGTCCCCGCCCTGGTGAGAAGGGTCGGGGGCGCAGGGAGAAGCGGCCCTGCCCCGCACGCCCTGGGGAGGGGCTGGGTGAGCGGGGCCGGGGGGGCTCGGGGGTCCTGGGGGGGGCTGGGTGGCGGGGGCTCGGGGGGCCGGGGCCGGAGCCAGGGTCTTCCCCTCGCCGCCGCCGCCGCCGCCGCCTTCCTCCGAGCAGCCCCCGGGGGTTGAACTTCCTGGGTCAGCGCCGCCGCCGCCGCCTCCATTGTCCGCCCGGCACCGGCGAGGCCGCGGCAGCGCCCGGACGGCAGCGGGGGCCGGGGCAGGAGCCGCAGCCGCCGCCGCCACCGGCGGCCCGGGCTGCGCCCGCAGGTACCGGGGCAGCGCGGGCGGAGGCGGCCGGCGGGGGGTCCCGCGGGAACGGCCCGGCCGCGGCTGGCGGCGTCGGGGCCCGAGGCCCGGCCCCCGGGGGGGACCCGGGGAGCGGCCAGGCCCGAGGGGGACGGGGCCGGGGGTCTCGCCGGTACGAAGGGCTGCGCCCGGAGCAGGCGAACCCGTCCCCGGGGGCTGCCGCAGCCCCGCCGCGCTCCCGGAAAGGCTGGCGTGGGAATTTCCCTCCCTAAACCCAGCCCTGCTCTGACCCGCGGTCCGACCCGTCCCGAGTTCGTCCTGGGTTTGGGGGCCGCCGGTGCTCGTGGCTGCTCGGGCCTCCCGAGCTGGGGGGTCCCGCAGGGCAGGCCGCCCCCAGCACGGCGTTTCTGGGGGAGCGACTCACGTTTGGCTTCTCCCCTTGTCGCCGCAGGTGGGGACGGCACGGGGATGCCCCCGGTGCAGGGAGCCCCCCGCCATGTCGCCAAAGCGCTGCAGAGGGTCCGCGGCGCCCCAGCCTGAGCACGGCAGGTCCCCGAGGGGCCAGGGCCGGGCGGAGGGGCAGCCGGCCCCCGCGGATGGCAGGGAGGCCGAGACAGGCGGCCGCGGGCGAGGGGGGCGGAAGCGCAAGGAGACGGTCGTGGGACAGCGGGCGTCCGCTGGGGAGCACCCCAACATCTGCATGGAGTGCGGCAAGAGCTTTGGCCTCAGCGCCAACCTGCTGCGGCACCGGCACACCCACGCCGGCGGGCGTCCGCAGAGCTGCTGGGACTGCGGGAAGGAGGTGGGCACCGCCAGCCCGGCCCCGCGCCCCCCCGGCCAGAAGCCCTACAAGTGTGTCGACTGCGGGAAGAGCTTCGTTCAGAGCTCGGACCTGGCAAAGCACCAGCGGCTGCACGCCGGCGAGCGGCCCTACGCCTGCACCAAGTGCGGGAAGAGCTTCAGGCGCAACACGGAGCTCGTCATCCACCAGCGCATCCACACCGGCGAGCGGCCCTACGCCTGCACCAAGTGCGGGAAAAGCTTCAGCCGCAGCTCGGACCTTGTCCTCCACCAGCGCATCCACACCGGCGAGCGGCCCTACCAGTGCCCCCAGTGCGGGAAGAGCTTCAAGAGCAACTCCAACCTCAACACGCACCAGCGGACCCACCTGGGCGAGCGGCCCTACAAGTGCCCCCAGTGCGGGAAGAGCTTCAGCGAGAGCACGTTCTTAATCAAGCACCAGCGGACCCACACCAGGGAGAAGCCCTACCACTGCGCCACCTGCGGGAACAGCTTCTTCGAGAGGTCGGCCCTGATCCGCCACCAGCGCATCCACACCGGGGAGACCCCCTACCAGTGCTCCCACTGCGGGAAGAGCTTCAAGCAGACCTCATCCCTCACCATCCACCTGCGCACCCACACTGGGGAGACCCCCTACCAGTGCCCCCACTGCGGGAAGAGCTTCAAGAGCAGCTCCAACCTCAACACGCACCAGCGGACCCACAGCGGGGAGAAGCCTTTCCAGTGCGGCAACTGCGGGAAGAGCTTCTTCAACGGCTCGGCCCTGATCCGCCACCAGCGCATCCACACCGGGGAGAAGCCGTACCAGTGCTCCCACTGCGGGAAGAGCTTCTGCGAGAGGTCAGCCCTCATCGCCCACCTGCGCACCCACACCGGGGAGACCCCCTACCAGTGTCCCCACTGCGAGAAGAGCTTCAACCACAGAACGTCCCTCATCACCCATGAGCGCATCCACACCGGGGAGAAGCCCTACAAGTGTGGCGACTGTGGCAAGAGCTTCAGGCACAGCTCGGCTCTGATGAACCACCAGCGCATCCACACCGGGGAGACCCCCTACCAGTGCCCCCACTGCGAGAAGAGCTTCAAGCAGAGCTCGTCCCTCATCAACCACCTGCGCACCCACACTGGGGAGAAGCCCTACAAGTGCCCCCACTGTGAGAAGAGCTTCAGCTACAGCATGTCCTTCCTCAAGCACCAGCGGACCCACACCGGGGAGACCCCCTAGCAGTGCTCCCACTGTGGGAAGAGCTTCAAGCAGAGCTCGTCCCTCGTCACCCACCTGCGAACCCACACTGGGGAGAAGCCCTACAAGTGCAGCAACTGTGGCAAGAGCTTCATCGTCAGCTCAGCCCTCATCAGGCACCAGCGGATCCACCTGGGATAGGCGCCTGCCGCTGCTCCTGCTCTGGGCGTCCGGCCCCGCTGCCTTCAGGGGGCTGAGCCAGACGGAGCTGGAAGTGGCTCGGGGGGACCTGAGGGAGCAGGAGCCTTGCCGAGCTGTGCTGGCAGCCGAGAGCCCTCCTGAGCCTGGGTGGGCACTGGTGGGAGAGGAGCCGCGGTGGGGATGGACTGGAGGGGATGTTTCGCTTCTCCTGTGCGGAATGGGGATGCGGCACTGGCACCAGCTGCCCACAGGGATTCCTTGACCCTGTCCTGGCTGGAGCTGCGGGAAGCCCGTGCCGGGCGGGCAGCCGTGGCTCGCTCCCCACTGCGGGGCCGAGTGCTTGGGACGCCCCAAGCTGCCTTTCTGCCGCGCTGTGTCCATGTTGTGGCCATTGTGTAGATGGGGCCGAGCCTTTTACCTGCCTGTGTTTTGCCATGGGGTTTGGGGGGGAAAGGGGGGAGGAAAGGGGGGGACCCCAAAGCGGAGTCCCGTGGCGTGAGCCTCACGACGCAGCTTTCTCCTCCCTGCATGAGCACAAAGGGTCCTGTAACTCATTAATTTGGCAACAGTCCTCCGCAAATAGGGCTGTCGGAGCAGCTACGCCGATGCCAGCGCCGCTGGAAGATCATTTCAGCGCGAGCCCGGTGCTCGGCGTGACGGGGCGCGCGATCCCTTTCCTTTCCCTGCCTGCCATAGTAAAGAGTTGTTGTTTACCGGCCGCGGGCCGTGCACGCCTCTGTTTTCCCCCAGGGCCGGGACACGGGGTTGCAGGGGCTGCCACTGCCGAAATCCGCAGCTCGGGGGTCCCCTCGTCCCCCCCAGAACTCTCTCGTCCAGGTGTGGAGTCGCACAGCGGGGAACAACGGCGCATTGAGGAGGGGGTCTGATGCCGCTTAGGGGACCGTGACCCTGCGGGACCCGCCAGCCCGGGCTTTGGGCCTCCGGGCTGCTCCGAGGGCCGGGGGCATGGCAGCCCCACGGGACCCCGGCGCCGCCGGCCGGCTCCGCTGGTCCCGCTGCGGGCGCCCTTGCCGAACGCGGCGTCCTCTGCTCTGTCCTCCTCCGGCAGCGGGTCTGGCCGCGGGCAGGGCGAAGGCAAGATGGGGGCCCCTCCCCGAAGCACGTCCCCGCCCTGGTGAGAAGGGTCGGGGGCGCAGGGAGAAGCGGCCCTGCCCCGCACGCCCTGGGGAGGGGCTGGGTGAGCGGGGCCGGGGGGGCTCGGGGGTCCTGGGGGGGGCTGGGTGGCGGGGGCTCGGGGGGCCGGGGCCGGGGCCGGAGCCAGGGTCTTCCCCTCGCCGCCGCCGCCGCCGCCGCCTTCCTCCGAGCAGCCCCCGGGGGTTGAACTTCCTGGGTCAGCGCCGCCGCCGCCGCCTCCATTGTCCGCCCGGCACCGGCGAGGCCGCGGCAGCGCCCGGACGGCAGCGGAGGCGGCGGGGGCCGGGGCAGGAGCCGCCGCCGCAGCCGCCGCCGCAGCCGCCGCCGCCGCCGCCGCCGGCGGCCCGGGCTGCGCCCGCAGGTACCGGGGCAGCGCGGGCGGAGGCGGCCGGCGGGGGGTCCCGCGGGAACGGCCCGGCCGCGGCTGGCGGCGTCAGGGCCCGAGGCCCGGCCCCCGGGGGGGACCCGGGGAGCGGCCAGGCCCGAGGGGGACGGGGCTGGGGGCCCGGAGGGCCGGGGCCGGGGGGGTCCGGGCGGGCTGGGGCCGGGGGTCTCGCCGGGAAGCCGAGCGGCCGGGCGCGGTTTGAGGCGACAGAGAGGCACCCGCCGCCCCTACCCGAGTCGCGGCGTGTCCCTGGCACGTCCCTGCCGCCGCCAGCCGGCCTGGGCTGCTCCCGCAGCCCCGCGAACCGCCCGGGCCCCGGGCGAACCGCCCTGGCGATTCGGCACAGCGCTGGTGCGCCGAGGCGAGCTGAAGGCGTAAAACGGCGCCTCGAGGGCCGGGCTGCGCCCGGAGCAGGCGAGCCCGTCCCCGGGGGCTGCCGCAGCCCCGCCGCGCTCCCGGAAAGGCTGGCGTGGGAATTTCCCTCCCTAAACCCAGCCCTGCTCTGACCCGCGGTCCGACCCGTCCCGAGTTCGTCCTGGGTTTGGGGGCCGCCGGTGCTCGTGGCTGCTCGGGCCTCCCGAGCTGGGGGGTCCCGCAGGGCAGGCCGCCCCCAGCACGGCGTTTCTGGGGGAGCGACTCACGTTTGGCTTCTCCCCTTGTCGCCGCAGGTGGGGACGGCACGGGGACGCCCCCGGCACAGGGAGCCCCCCGCCATGTCGCCGAAGCGCTGCAGAGGGTCCGCGGCGCCCCAGCCTGAGCACGGCAGGTCCCCGAGGGGCCAGGGCCGGGCGGAGGGGCAGCCGGCCCCCGCGGATGGCAGGGAGGCCGAGACAGGCGGCCGCGGGCGAGGGGGGCGGAAGCGCAAGGAGACGGTCATGCGGCAGCGGGCGTCCGCTGGGGAGCACCCCAACATCTGCGTGGAGTGCGGCAAGAGCTTCGCGCAGAGCGCGGCGCTGCTGGCCCACCGGCGCAGCCACGGCGGGGAGAAGCCCTTTGCCTGCCTCGACTGTGGCAAGAGCTTTGGCCTCAGCGCCAACCTGCTGCGGCACCGGCGCGCCCATGCCGGCGGGAGCCCGCAGAGCTGCCGGGACTGCGGGAAGGAGGTGGGCGCTGCCAGCCCGGCCCCGCGCCCCCCTGGCCAGAAGCCCTACAAGTGTGTCGACTGCGGGAAGAGCTTCGGCTGCCCCAAGCAGCCCCCCGCCAGCCCACCGGGGAGGCGCCGGCGGCGGGATGGCCCTGGCGGGGAGAAGCCACCGGCCGTGGCCATCCCCAATACCTGCGCCGAGTGCTGGCAGAGCTTCAGCCAGAACTCGGACCTGGTGAAGCACATGCGCATCCACACCGGGGAGAAGCCCTACGCCTGCCCCCACTGCGGGAAGCGCTTCAACGTCAGCTCCAACCTCATCCGCCACCAGCGCATCCACACTGGCGAGAAGCCCTACGCCTGCGCCGACTGCGGCAAGAGCTTCACCGACAAGTCCACCCTCACCCAGCACCGCCGCATCCACACCGGGGAGAAGCCCTACGCCTGCGCCTACTGCGGCAAGAGCTTCAGCCGCAGCTCCCACCACAAGCGGCACCAGCGAACCCACGCAGGGCAAAACCCTGTGTCCCTCCTCCCCCTCTGGCCCTACCCCAGCCAGCCCTGCTAGGGGGGGCTTGGCACGGCCGGTGCTGCCGGGGCAGGATGCCGCGTGCGTTGGAGGGGCTGGTAGGACGAGGCATAGTAGGATGAGCCTCAAGGCTGGTAGGTGGGATTACGTGGGGTGGGTCGGGGCTGTAGCGGTTGGGTAGGTAGGATGGGTCAGTAGCGGTGGGACGCAGCGGGCGGCAGCAGTGCTCGAGCTGGCGGCGGCTCAGGATCCGTCTTGCCGTGGAGACCCCCAGGACGGGCGAGTCGGGGGGCGAGCCCCCCCGTGCTCTGCAGGACCGCTTTCCCGCTTGCCTTTTGCTGCGGGAATGAACCCGGCTGTCTCGGAGCCGGAGCACGTCCGTGCCCGCCGAGGGCATCGCGGCGCCTTGTTCTTGCTGGTCATCGGCCGCGCAGCCCCGCACTGTGTCCCGCTGGGATGGCGGGGGCCACATCGCCTGGCTGCCGCGCGCGGGTTTTGCTGTAGAACAGATTAACAAAAAAACATTTGAATAATAATTGCTTCTGCTTTGTGGCTCTCGTTGTTATTACCCTGCCTGGTCTCCCCTGTCCCTCTTCACCCCCAGCTTAAAGCAGAGCAGCCGCCAGACCCGTCAGCCGATCCCTGTCCCCGTCAGCCGATCCCTGTCCCCGTCAGCCGATCCCTGTCCCCTGCCACGTTGCTGTCGTTCCTGCTTTGAAAAGGAAGAGCAGAAGTGATTTCCCCTGCTTGGCATTATTCCAGAGAGAGGGATGCCACAGTTGAAATCGGGGTCGTTTTTGTCTTCTGGCACCAAAACATCTGGGCATCCCCTCTGCATCCCCCCCCCCCACTGCTGGAGCCCCTCGGGCTGGCCCCAAATCCATTCCGTGCCGGGGCTCAGCCTCTTGTCCTTTGCATAGATGTTATATACATACATCCCTCCAGGACTGCGAAACAGCGGAGAGACGGTTTCCATAAAATGAAATCCATTTTCTGCAGAACCGGCACCAGGAGGGTCAAATGTGGGGTGATGGGCTGCAAGGGCGCGCTCCTGCTGCAATTCCCCCCCCTGCCGGTGCTGCAAAATGCTCAGGGCACCTTCCCCAAAACACAGGCACATACATACTATTTTTTTAATATATATATATATATATGCTGGGGTTCATATAAGGGGAACTACAGGGTGAGAGCTGGGGGGCTGCGAGCGCTGCCCCACCGTGAGCTGGGGGGGGGGCGCACTGCTCCCCTTTTCCAGGCTCTTGAGGGATTTTGGCGAGGCAGATGGCGTTCCCCTTGGCCAGCTTCAGCGACCCCCTCGGCTGCGACGTCCCCGTAACAGCACTTCACCCACTGGGAGGGACGCAGCTGAGCCAGAAGCGGTCCCAGGAGAGGGAGGGGTGCAGGGCAGGGCCCCCCTGTCCCCACCCCCAGACAACACCCCCAGAGCTGCCTGAGACACTTCCATGGGCCCAGGGATGCTCTGCTGAGTCGTGCCGCAAAAGCACCAAAATCTCCAGGATGGGGCTGAAATAGAGCCCATGGCGGGGGGGCGGTGTCCCAGGTCCGTTACCCACCCGTAGCGCCCCTGACCCACATCCCCCCAAAGCCCTCCCCCCCCACCCCGAGACCTGCCAAGACCCCGCAGCATCCCGGCAGCTCCATCCTGCCCCGGACCAACGCCCCAAACTGGGCACATGGCTCCAGCCCCAGCCCTGGGGAAGAAATGCCAAAAAAATTAAACAAAACCCACCCAAAACCCTTAAGGGAGGGAACCTGGCTTGTCCCGACCCCCCCCCCCCCCCCCCCCCAGGCCCATGCAGGGAGGGGGACGGGGACATCATCTGCAAAACCAGCTCTCAGTCCCAAATGCGCCGGCTCACTGTCAGCATCCAGCGCCTCCCTCTGCTCCGAAAACATCCCAGACCTCGAACTTCAAAAAAAAACAGTATTTTATTAAGTTTGGGTTTTGTTGTTTTGTTTTTTTTACAATTGGCAAATGCTTTTTTTCTTTTTCTTTTTCTTTTTTTTTTTACCCCCGGGAAACCCAAAGCGGTGGGGAAAAAAAACCAGCCTGAATTCAGGCAAAGCTCAGACCAGGATTTGCTTTGGTGGCACCAGACATGACGACTAATCACCATAATTATTATCATTACCACTAATAGGCATTTACAGGGCCAGGGGAGGGGGACGGGACACGCACATTCGCCGCTGCTCCCCACCACAGGCTCCACGCGGCTGCGCCAGCACTGGAGGAGCAGGAGGGTGGGAGCCCCCAGCCCCAAATAAAACTGGGTAGAAAATAGGGGATTTCAGTTAAATCTGCTGGAAAGGGCTCCCCGGGGGGGGCACTCGGGGCGAGTTCCCCCCAGCTGAGCGCATTTGTCCCGGCAGAGCTGGGTTCTGTGTATTTCTCGCCCCCCCCCCCCCGGCCCTGGGCTCGTCCCGGCGGCACAGCAGGCGCTGCAGCAGCTGCCCAAGCCCTGGGCAGATGGACAGACGGACGGACGTGGCGGTGCCGACGATAACTCTCAAACCCCGCGGACCTGGTAAATTTGCCGTCCCAGCTACGTCCGCGCGGCCCAGCCGAAGGGCCAGGGGCAGCTTCCAGGAGGCTTTTCCTTGACCCGGCCCCTGCCCCGGCCCCGGTCTCGGCAGCGGCAGCGGCGGCAGTTAGAAGCCCTTGGCCGGGCAGGGCCAGAGGGGCAGGAGGGCGTCAGGGGCCTCCCCGGCGTGGGTCCGCTCGTGGCGCTTGTGGTGGGAGCTGCGGCTGAAGCTCTTGCCGCAGTAGGCGCAGGCGTAGGGCTTCTCCCCGGTGTGGACGCGGCGGTGCTGGGTGAGGGTGGACTTGTCGGTGAAGCTCTTGCCGCAGTCGGCGCAGGCGTAGGGCTTCTCGCCGGTGTGGATGCGGCGGTGGCGGGTGAGGTTGGAGCTGACGCTGAAGCGCTTCCCGCAGTGGGGGCAGGCGAAGGGCTTCTCCCCGGTGTGGATGCGCATGTGCTTCACCAGGTCGGAGCTCTGGCCAAAGCTCTGCCAGCACTCGCCGCAGGTGTTGGGGACCTCGGTGGCCGGCGGCTTCTTCCCGCCCTTGGCCTCCCTGGGCTTGGGGAGGGGCAGCTCGGGGCCGCGGCGGGTGCATCGCCCGCGGCCCTTGGCAGGGGGGTTGCGGAGGTGCCGCTTGCGGTGGGAGCTGCGGCTGAAGCTCTTGCCGCAGTCGGCGCAGCGGTAGGGCTTCTCGCCGGTGTGTGTGCGCTGGTGCTGGGTGAGGGTGGACTTGTCGGTGAAGCTCTTGCCGCAGGTAGGGCAGCGGTAGGGCTTCTCGCCGGTGTGGATGCGGCGGTGGCGGACGAAGTTGGAGCTGACGCGGAAGCTCTTGCCGCAGTAGCCGCAGGCGTAGGGTGCCTCGCCGGTGTGGATGCGCCGGTGGGTGATGAGCGTCGAACTCTGCCGGAAGCTCTTGCCGCAGTCGCTGCAGACGAAGGGTTTGGCGCCGGTGTGGATGCGCTGGTGGTTCACCAGGTCCGAGCTGTGCAGGAAGCTCTTCCCGCACTCGGAGCACAAATTTGGCCGCTCGCCCTTGGCGGGTGGCAGGGAGGGGGTCGCCGCCACCGCCGCCGCTGCTTCCTCTTCCTCCTCCTCCTCCTGCTCGGGGGGGCTGCGCTTCGGCTTCTCCGACTTGCGCTTGTTCTTCGGGGGCTTCTTCTTATTATTCTTCTCCAGGCTCTTGCCCGCGGCACCCCTGGGCTTCTGGGGGGACATGCTGGGGGGTCACCCTGCGGCAGGGCGGGGAGGGAATCAGCCCTCACCCCCTCGGTGGGGCCCTGGGGACGCTCGGGGAAGGGGGGGAGGGATGGACGGACAGAGCGTCACCCGTGAGCGTGGACGGACAGACGGACGGATGGACAGACGGACGGGCGGGGGGGGGGGGGTAGGGGTGGGGGGGTGTCCACCCCACGAGGGGCCCCGCGCCCACCCGCAGGCTGGGGGGCAGCCGGGGAGACCCCGCCTGGGGCCGGCCCCACGCAGGGCCGGGGGCGCGGGGGAAGGCGGTGCCCAGGGCGGGGGGGGCCGGCGCGGCCCCGCTCCGCGCTCCCGGCGGCGCCTGCCGGGGGGGGGGGGGGGGGGGTCGGGCTGCGGGGGGGGGGGTCGGGCAGTCCGCGCGGCTCCGCCCGGCTCCGGCCGACAATGGAGGCGGCAGCGCCTGACCCAGGAAGCTCAAACCCCCGACATCCTCCCCCGCCCCGGCCCCCACAGCCCCCCCCGCCACCCGACATCCCCCCTCGGCATTCCCCCCCCCGCCCTGACAACCCCCCCGAAACCCGACATTCCCCCAACATCCCCCCCCCCCGACACCCCCACCGCACCCCCCCACATCCCTCTCTGCCCCGACATCCCCCCGGGCAGCCGCTCCCGGGGCCCCCCCGCCCCCCCGCGGGGCACCCCAGGGCAGGAGCCCCCCCGCAGGGCAGCGACCCCCGCCCACACCCCGGGGCTCCCCGGCGCTGGGCAAGGGGGGAACTTGCAGGACACCCCCCACCACCACCTTTGTGCCTCTCCCGATTGCACACCCCAATTCCCGCGTGGGGTGGCCGCAGGGTGCCCCCCCCCCCCCCCAGCTCTGCAAACGCCCCCGGGAAGGGGCCAGACTCAGCCCTCACCCTGGCGGCAGCCGGGAGCGGGGGGGGGGGGGGGGGGGGGGTGTGTGCTCCTGCCCGAGCAGGCTTAGCCGGGAGGACCCTCCTCTCGCGGGGGTGCAGAGGGTCTGCACTGCTCTAACACCCCACCCCCCCCAAAAAAAAGCCTCTTTTAGGGTGCTCTGCCTGGA
Organism: Spheniscus humboldti; assembly: GCA_027474245.1. NCBI lineage: Eukaryota > Metazoa > Chordata > Aves > Sphenisciformes > Spheniscidae > Spheniscus > Spheniscus humboldti. The sequence continues at coordinate 5,995 of JAPZLJ010000048.1, read as the reverse complement.
AACGGGGAGTGACCGTTCTGGAGCAACTGGTGCTACTGGTGCGGCAGGATGGCGGCGACGGCGGCTCCGGCAGAGACGAGCTGGGGCTGGGTTTTCCATTGGGATTTATTCCCCCAGGGCTACGGGGTGGCAAAACCCACGGGGAGGGACGGGATGGGGACGGGGGGGGGGGGGTCTCCCCCTCCAGGACCCCCCCAGCCACCGCAGCAGCTCAGGTGGCACCGACGGCGAGGCCGGGGAACCGCGGCCGGCCAGGGCAAGCAGAGCTGGTCGGGGCGCAGAGCCCCCCCAAACCAGTGGGGGAACCCCCACGGGACGAACAAAGGTAGAAAAACAGTAATTAAGGGCTTCCTAACGAGGCACGGGTGTCCCTGGGGGAGAAGGTCCCCTGGGCGCAGCACCCCCAGGGCCGACACCGTGGCCCTCCAGCAGCCGCCCCCTGGCACCGCCGGCCTCGCCGCAGCCCCCGCCGTCCTCAGAAGGGCCGGGGCGCGAAGGCCAGGAGGGGCCCGTCCCCGCGGTGGATCTTCTCGTGGCGCTTGTGGTGGGAGCTGTGGCTGAAGCCCTTCCCGCAGACGCCGCAGACGTAGGGCTTCTCCCCGGTGTGGGTGCGGCGGTGCTGGGTGAGGGTGGACTTGTCGGTGAAGCTCTTGCCGCAGTCGGCGCAGGCGTAGGGCTTCTCGCCGGTGTGGATGCGGCGGTGGCGGAAGAGGTTGGAGCTGACGCTGAAGCGCTTCCCGCAGTGGCCGCACTGGAAGGGCTTCTCCCCGGTGTGGATGCGCATGTGCTTCACCAGGTCGGCGTTCTGGCCGAAGCTCTGCCAGCACTCGCTGCAGGTGTTGAGCGCGGACGCCTTCCGCCGTGCCTTGGCCGGCCCGGTGGCCGCCGGCGGCTGCCCCGTCCCGCGGCTGGGCGCCGCAGCGTGGCGGGCGCTTGCTGGCTGGGAGGTGCCGCAGGTGCTTCTTGCGGTGGGAGCTGCGGCTGAAGCTCTTGCCGCAGTCGCCGCAGCGGTAGGGCTTCTCCCCGGTGTGGACGCGGCGGTGCTGGGTGAGGTTGGACTTGTCGCTGAAGCTCTTGCCGCAGTCGGGGCAGGCGAAGGGCTTCTCGCCGGTGTGGATGCGGCGGTGGGCGGCTGAGGCTGGAGCTGACGCCGAAGCTCTTGCCGCAGTCGGGGCAGCGGTGGGGCCGCGCGGCCGCGTGGCTGCGCCGGTGGCTGGCGAGGCCGGAGCTCTGGGCGAAGCTCTGCCCGCACTCCACGCAGATGTTGGGGCTCTCCTCCGCCCGCCCCCCCGGCTGCGCCACGAAGTCCTTGCGCTTGCGGATGCCCGGGGAGGCCCGGGGGGGGGGTGCTGCCACCGCCGCCGCCGCCGCCTCCCCCTCGGGGGGCTGCCCCCCGGCCCGCTTGGCCTTGCGGGGGGACATGGCGGGGCTGCGGCCGTCACCCAAGGCGCTGCATCCCGCTGAGCCCCCCCGGAGAGGGTGAGACCCCCCCCCAGTAACTGCAGCGGGGGGGGGGACGGGACGGGACGGGGGACAGACCCCCAGTACCTGTGCGGGGGGACTGGTGAAACCCCCGGTTCCTGCGGCGACGGGGGGTGTGTCAGACCCCCTTTACCTGCGATGGGGAAGAGGGTGAGACCCCTGGTACCTGCGCTGGCGGGCGGGGGCGGGGGGGGGGGAGACCCCCGCTACCCGCGGGGGAGGGGGGCGGGGTGAGACCCCCCCCGGTACCCGCGCTGGGGCAGAGCCCGGGCGGGGCGGGGCAGGGCGGGGGCGATGCTGCCGCCCGCCCCGGGGCTGGGGCTGCGGGGCTGCCCCGCTCCCGGGTCCGGTCCCGCTCCGGGGTCCGCTCCCGCTCCCGCCGCTGCCGGCGCGGCCCCGCGGACAATGGAGGCGGCGGCGGCGGCGCTGACCCAGGAAGCCCAACCCCCGCCGCCCCCCCGCACCCCGCCCCCCCGCCCCCCCCGCGAGACCCCCGCCCGCGCTGCCCCCCCCCCCCCCCCCCCCCCCCCCGCCCCACGTCACGTGCGACCCCCGCGGGACACGAGCGCGGAGACACCACACCCCCCCGCCCCCATAGCGGGGAGCCCCGGACGGCGGGAGGCTTGGGGGGGGGGGCTGGGGGGGGGACGGACACACGGACCCCAAAGTGCCAGCGCAGGCCGGTGCCCCCCGAAGCCCTGGGGAGAAGCCCCGGGGGGGGCGTGGGGGTGTCCCGGGTGGGTGGGAGGGGTCCCGGGTATGTGGGGGGGTCCCGGGTGGGGCCGCCGATGCAGTTCGGGGTCCCGGGGCCCAACCCCGGGGCCGGATCCGGCTGCGCCCACCCAAAAATCTCCATAAAATTGGGGTGACGGAAGGAAAAAAAGCCGGGACGCGGCGCCGGGATTGGGGCGGTTTGGCCGTTTCGGGCCATTCTCACAAAGTTTTTCTGCGCTCGCTGCACAGGGCCCGAAAATGCGTTTTTCTGCCCCAAAACGTCCCATCCCCGTCCCCATCCCCGTGGCTTCAGCCCGGAGGAGACCAAACCCCACAGCCGCGTCCCCCGTCCCCGTGTCCCACGGCAACGCCCCGCACTCCCCCACCCCACGGGGTGTCCCTGCGTGCGTGTCCCCTGCCCCCCCCCGGCGATGCCCCACGTCCCCCCGCCCCATAGGGAGCTCCATGTCCCCCACGGCGATGCCCCGTGTCCCCCCCCCACGGCGATGCCCCGTGTGTCCCCCCCCCACGGGGACGTCCCGTGTCCCCCACATCCCCGTGCCCCACGGCGATGCCCCGTGTCCCCCCCCCACGGCGACGCCCCATGTGTCCCCCCCTCCCCACGGGGACGTCCCGTGTCCCCCACATCCCCGTCCCCCCCGGCGATGCCCCGTGTCCCCCCCCCCCCCCCCCCGGGGACGTCCCGTGTCCCCCGCATCCCCGTGCCCCATGGCGACGCCCCACACTCCTGCTCTGCCCCACGGGGCCCGGGGGCCCCTCGGCCCCGGGGGGGGGGGGGGGGGGGGGGCCGTCCGGCCCAGCACAAAGCGGTGTCTGTGCCACCCCCACGGGGTCACCGGGGCCCCGACGTCCCCGTCCCCGTCGGGACAAGGGGCCTTTGTGGGGCCGGGGCGGGGGGGGCGGGGGGGTGTCGGCCCGGGTCCCCGGGGGGGGGTGCTGGGCGCTCCCGGACGCCCGGCTCCCCGCTGCTGAAGCATGCTGGCTGCCCTGCTGTGGGGGGCTGCCCTGGGGGTCGCCCTGCCGGGGGGGGCCCTGGAGAGGTGAGGGGCCCCGTGGCGGGGTGGGGTGGGGGTCCCCCGTGGGGCAGGGGAGTCCCAGGAAACCCCTCTGGGGCGTGGCGGGGGTCCCTGCGGGCTCCCGTGGGGCGCCCCACTGACCCGCCCCGCAGCGGGGGGGGCTGCGCCCGCCGCCTGCAGTGGGTGCCCCGGCCCCACAGCGAGACCTTCGCCCAGGCCCAGCACCGGCCCTACCTCACCCTCTGCGGGGGCCGCGTCTGCAGCACCTACCGGTACCCCCGGGGGGGTCCCCGGGGCGGGGGGGGGCTGGAGACCTGGGTCCCCGGGGCGGGGGGGGGGGCTGGAGACCTGGGTCCCTGGGGGGGTGGGGGGGTGTCCCTGGGGCTGGGGACCTGGGTCCCCGGGGGGGGGGGTCCCTGGGAGGGGGGGGGCCCCATGGGGTGGGGGGCTGGAGACCTGGGTCCCCGGGGGGGGGTGGGGGGGGCTGGAGACCTGGGTCCCTGGGGGGGGTGGGGGGGTGTCCCTGGGGCTGGGGACCTGGTCCCCGGGGGGGGGGTCCCTGGGAGGGGGGGGGCCCCATGGGGTGGGGGGCTGGAGACCTGGGTCCTTGGGGGGGGGGGGGGCCATGGGGTGGGGGGGCTGGAGACCTGGGTCCTTGTGAGGGGGTGGTCCCCATGGGGTGGGGGGGCTGGAGACCTGGGTCCTTGGGAGGGGGGGGTCCCCATGGGGTGGGGGGGCTGGAGACCTGGGTCCCTGTGGGGGGGGGGAGTCCCCATGGGGTGGGGGGGCTGGAGACCTGGGTCCTTGGGAGGGGGGGGGTCCCCATGGGGTGGGGGGGCTGGAGACCTGGGTCCCTGGGGGGGTCATGGGTACCTGTGTCCCGTCCCTGGGGGTGGGAGCCCCGGGGGGCCCCTGTGGGGGGTGGGGGGTGTCCCGGGTGCGGGGTCCCCTGGGAAGCAGCAGAGAGGCTCGGGTCCCTGTGGGGTGGGGGCCCGGCTGCCTGGGGCTGCTGGGGGGGGGGGGCACGTGTGGGTCCCCGACGCCCCGGTCCCACGCGGGCGCCCGCAGCACCACGTACCGGGTGGCCGAGCGGCGGGTGGAGCGGCGGGTGCTGCGGCCCGGCCGCGTCTGCCAGCACGGTGAGCTTGGGGGGGGGGTGTGGGGGGGGCTCGGAGATGGGGTGGGACCCCGGGTCCCCTGGGGGGGGACACGACACAGACGGGACACCCCCAGATCCGTGGGGAGGGTGGGGGTCCCAGGCGCCTGGGTCCCCTGGAAGGGTGGGAGGGGGAGCGGGGACCCCCCGGACACCTGGGTCCCCCGGGGGGGGGCAGGCTGGGGGGCAGCGAGGGTCCCGGACACCTGGGTTCCATGGGGTCACCCCACCCCCCCCAGAGCCCCCCCCGGAGCCCCTCTCGGCCCAACTGAAGGCGCTGCAGGAGCGGATGGAGGCGCTGGAGCAGGTGGGGTCGGGGGGAGTGGGGGGTTTGGGGGCCCCCGTACCCCGTGAGCGGGTGCTGGAGGCGCTCCCACCCCCCTAGCACGTGGGGGGTGTGTGGGGGGACTCGGGCCCCTCCCGACCCCCTCCCTGTGTGGGGGGCAGGCGCTGGGGGGGCCCCTGCGGCACCTGGACCGGGTGGAGGCTCTGGGGGAGCAGCTGATGGACCTGGAGGAGCGACTGGGGGCCTGTGAGTGCCCCCCTGGACCCCCCCCCGGGCACAAGGGGACCCCCTGGGTCAGCCCGCACCCCTGGGACCCCCCACGAGCATGCGGGACCCCTATGGCACCCCGTGACCCCCCAGGGGCACCCCACAGCCCCCACAGGACCCCCATGAGCCCCCCCCGGACCCCCATGACCCTTCACAAGCCCCCAGGTCCCCCCAGGGCGTCCCCGAGACCCTATGAGACGCCCCAAGGACCCCATGGCCACACAGGGACCCCCCCCCCCCCCCCCGCTAACCCCTGTGTCCCCCCCAGGTGACTGCGGGGGTGGGAGAACGGCTTCGGGTACAAAACCCGCCACTGACATCATTCCCGTCCCCCTGATGACATCATCGCTCAGCTGCCGTGACATTACGAGGCGCCATGACTGGAGGGGGGGGGTTTATTAAAAGCGGGGGGGCCCAAGCCGGGGGCAGGAGGGAAATTTGGCAAAATCCGCCCCCCCCCCCCCAAATAAATACGCGGCGGCGTCCCCTAAAAAGGGGGCGGGGCCTGTTCTGGCAGCCAATCAGCACCCCGCACCGCCCCAGGGCCTGGGACCCCCCCAGTCCCCAAATGGCACCGGCCATTGCGGGGGGATCAGCCCTGTGCCCCCCCAGGAGCCGTGGGTCAGTCCCTGGAACCCCCACGTGGGGGTCTGGAGGGGGTCGGTCCATGGGGTCCTCCCCCCACGTGGGGGTCTGGAGGGGGTCAGTCCATGGGGTCCTCCCCCCACGTGGGGGTCTGGAGGGGGTCAGTCCATGGGGTCCTCCCCCCACGTGGGGGTCTGGAGGGGGTCGGTCCATGGGGTCCTCCCCCCATGTGGGGGTCTGGAGTGGGTCGGTCCGAGGGTACCCCCCCACGTGGGGGTCTAGAGGGGGTCAGTCCATGGGGTCCTCCCCCCATGTGGGGGTCTGGAGTGGGTCGGTCCATGGGGTCCTCCCCCATGTGGGGGTCTGGAGTGGGTCAGTCTGAGGGTACCCCCCCACGTGGGGGTCTGGAGGGGGTCAGTCCATGGGGTCCTCCCCCCATGTGGGGGTCTGGAGTGGGTCGGTCCGAGG